>RPFO01000878.1:0-25210 GCA_009746045.1 Mesostigma viride
CTTTGACCAAAGCTGTATCGCCAAGGCTAGGCCTCAGTATGACAAGCTTGCGTAGTTTTCAGCGACACTTTAAATTGTCCCTGTCTGACAGGGTTACATCTTGCCCTGACTGATGTGTGTTCTCACTCTTTTCTGAATTTCCTATTTAACATTTAAAATTGGCATTGACCATGGCCTTGATGCTTCTCTCTGCGGGAGAGTTGCATACTATGTAATGGGCTCTTGTCTGGGTTTTCACCCGTTGATGCTTGGCGGTGGCCGGCATACTATGTTTCCGGGTTTCCCCAGTGTGGTACGATGAATAAATGACTTGCCATCATGATGTGTGTCTTGCACATGCATACCATGTTCATGCGACCGCTATGCTTGTTGGTGTTGTTTCCCAACGAGACTTTGCCACTACTAGGATTGTGAAGTCGGTGACTGGGATGCGGCCGTACCGATCATCTTGAGTACATCCCTGTCCGTACCGACTCACAAAGAAAAAGAAGTCGGAGTTGTACTGTGTAGTTCTACTCAGTACCCTAAATCCTAGTGTGGACGCCGCGCCGTCAGCATCTTTGCTGCGCAGGAATCTTGTAAACGGCATCTAGCGTCGCGCCGAGGAATCTCGGACTATGTTAAGCAAGTCCAATGCACGATGATAAGTTAATGAGAAATAAATGCAACGTGACGGCGGACGAGGTAGCCGCCTGCGTGTTTCTCTGCGTAGCACCAAAGCACTTGCCTCTCGACGAAGAGCGTTGGTATCCAAAACACATTATTGCAACTGTCGCCCCCCCTGTATCTGGAGTGGCACAGCAATTTTTCTGAAGAGGCCGGAGAGCCTGCAGGTGCGGTATTCATATGCTCCTGAATGTGAGGGGGATTGTGGTGTATGTATCCAGTTGATCACCTGGCTTTTGAAGTGTTGGCAGTGAAGTGGAAGCTAGTGGATGCTGAGAACGCCAACAGTTAGGAGCAGGCCTTGATGGAGGGGGCGGCAGCAGCGTACGTGTCATCTTGCAAAGATACACAACAGCTAGGAAGGTGTTGCATGCTGCACAATTCACTGCCAATGCTTCCTGCCATGCAGCGTGCATTACCCCCGGTGACTGTGATTCCGCCATGCATTAAGTAGCTCGGATCTGGAAAAGACGAACTCCGTCTGTGCCGAGTTTTCTGATAGCTTACGAAATCTGGGGCGATGGCTGCCGGAAATGGTATCAACGTGTTCGTCTTGAGAAGACGATTCTATCAATTGCAACCAACCCGGTGTGATTTCATGACCTGAATCAAAAGTTATGATGAGCATTCTCGTATATTGCGTTTCGTCGTGTATATTAATTAATTGGCCTCCCATCCCATCCCATCCCATCCCATCCCATCCCATCCCATCCCATCCCATCCCATCCCATCCCATCCCATCCCATCCCATCCCATCCCATCCCATCCCATCCCATCCCATCCCATCCCATCCCATCCCATCCCATCCCATCCCATCCCATCCCATCCCATCCCATCCCATCCCATCCCATCCCATCCCATCCCATCCCATCCCATCCCATCCCATCCCATCCCATCCCATCCCATCCCATCCCATCCCATCCCATCCCATAGTTGGAACGAGTCTAACGACGATGGACAACTGCTGAAAGCTGAAAGGGAACGATGGTTGTATTATAGCAATAATACAATGAGAGAAGTGTAAGCTTGAGGGCTCAGAATGGAACGTCTGGGCAAACTCGGGTGCTGCGGCACTCCCCAGTGCTACGCCTATATGCCTATGGCGGTGCTACCTGCAGCCCCTACCAGTGGACAACTGTACACTGCAATGCCATGCGACCACGTCACTAGCATCAACTACACTCGGCCCGTCAGACCCGGATAACCCGGATCTGGCGGGTCGAGCTAGAGCCTAGTCACAGTCTGGCGCTAACCGCACACCAGTCCACATGACACCTCAGTACCGTACGACCTGCCGTACAGTGCTGAGGTGTCCCGCTCCGCCGCGGTAGGCAATACGCGGCGCGCAGGCCGGAAATCCGTGTGTCAGCCTAAGCATCTCATCTAACTCCCATTATGTTTTCCTTTCAGGTTGAAGGCTAGCGACTTCAAGCCTGATCCTGCCCAGCTAGGAGACTGACTCCAAGCTGACTGAGGTGCTGAGCAACTGACACCCATACTGCAACATCTGGACTGAAAAAGATGGGCCCCAGAACTCGTGCAATACTTCTGGTGGCATCAAGTTTAGCTCAACATGCCCGGGGAGTTCCTCCTCCTCGCGAGCTCACAAGGGAGATAGCTATGCCTGTCTGCCTATCCAGGGAGTGCATCACCAGCCAAGAGAGCCATTGTATAAATGCCAAGGTAACCGTTTAAGAGGTTCCATGTTGATCTCATCTAACTCCCATCCCATCCCATCCCATCCCATCCCATCCCATCCCATCCCATCCCATCCCATCCCATCCCATCCCATCCCATCCCATCCCATCCCATCCCATCCCATCCCATCCCATCCCATCCCATCCCATCCCATCCCATCCCATCCCATCCCATCCCATCCCATCCCATCCCATCCCATCCCATCCCATCCCATCCCATCCCATCCCATCCCATCCCATCCCATCCCATCCCATCCCATCCCATCCCATCCCATCCCATCCCATCCCATCCCATCCCATCCCATCCCATCCCATCCCATCCCATCCCATCCCATCCCATCCCATCCCATCCCATCCCATCCCATCCCATCCCATCCCATCCCATCCCATCCCATCCCATCCCATCCCATCCCATCCCATCCCATCCCATCCCATCCCATCCCATCCCATCCCATCCCATCCCATCCCATCCCATCCCATCCCATCCCATCCCATCCCATCCCATCCCATCCCATCCCATCCCATCCCATCCCATCCCATCCCACTCTCGATTGTACTGAGGACTTATGCTCACGTAACGAGCTGTAACGTGTTAATTAATTACTCAACTACACAGATCAGCTGCTGGCTGACCTCATGGTCCCAGCTCAGTTTGAACACCGCATTTCCTCCCTCTCTCTAGCTTGGATCGACTGCCATGCAGGACAAGAAGATTCTGATGGCAGACCGTTGTCCAGGCCCACACGCCAGCCCCTGTTGTGGGCAAGCACCCTCGACCCCCCAGGAGGAATTGAGGGGCGCTTGGCTGCATGAGTAGAGTACCTAGGATTTTGGTAGATTGGATTAGAGCTAGCTTAGTTTTCGCGGCTCCGGGTTCACCCCCACCCACCAGCAATGGAATACGTGCTACATGATCTCCCAACGGAGTCATGTTTACTTTGTATGTAATTTAATTTAATATACAATACGGGGGGGGGGGGGGGTTTGGCGTAACTAGAAATACGCCATATCGCATTCTTAACGCAAATGCGCCGTATAATACGTCTTTTTCGCGC
This sequence comes from Mesostigma viride, assembly GCA_009746045.1. Lineage (NCBI taxonomy): Eukaryota > Viridiplantae > Streptophyta > Mesostigmatophyceae > Mesostigmatales > Mesostigmataceae > Mesostigma > Mesostigma viride. The sequence goes on from RPFO01000878.1 coordinate 3,419, forward strand.
ATTTTTTCACGGAGCTCTGGAACTTGGCGCCAGCCCGGCCTGGCGCCAGACCTAGCTTTGGCGTCGCTCACCCAGCTAGGCAGGTACGCAGCCTAAACCACACTCGGGGAGTACTGACCAAGGAGACAACCAGCGCAGGCCAGAAATCGGGAGAATCCAGACCATGGTATAGCTCGCGCCTGCCGTTATCATGTCCGCGTGTTCGAGTCGTTCAGGATGATGAATATGAATGGTGATGGAAATGTGTAGCCTTGTGCATTGAAATTATGGCTGGCTTACGTGTAGAGCGACTAGTACGGACCTACGCGGTTGGCATATGGTCCCGCTCAGAGTTCCATTATACGGCGTATTATACGGTATTATACGGTATAATACGCGTTATACAAGGTCGAGCGGATAATTTTTATCCGTTTTATACGATTTGCGTATTTTTACGTATAATACGGCGAATAATTCGTATAAGCGCGCGTATAATGGGGTTTTCGCGCTCATCCGAGGTCCGGCAGCCAAATTTTTCGGGCGGGAACTAAGGCGGGAATGCAAGGGAACTTAGAAACACTACGGAAACCATCCACTGGTTGACATTTGGCGACCGTGAGACACAAGGATCTTACAAGCAAGCTACACTGTACAGGCTGGCATGGCAAGTTGGCAACCCAAGTTGGCAACCCTCCATGCTGTTTAGGTCTCTGCCCTTGCCTCTCGGGCAGCCATGCACCGAATATTAATGTAAGTCATACAGAAAACTGACTGGTACGAGAGCATGGCCGCTTTACATTTTCAATCTGTAGGCATGATCCTTAGGTCTTGAAAAGCTTATATCCTTGGCCAGGCAACGTTTGGATGTGCGCAGATATGTCTCGACCTTCTGCTCGATGCGGCAACCTCGTTTCAGCAACCAGGTGGCGACCGTGCATGTGCTAACTGTTGATAGGCGGGAAATGCTCCTACATTTGAACGCGGATAGATGTTTCACGTTATTCCTTACATGATTTATAAGCGACGACGGCCAGGAAAGGCTTGCAGCTACGTCCATCAGGTGGGCATGCTGGCTCCGTCAAGAAAGGTAATATGCGGTTTTGATCTGGTACGTGCTATCCTGTTCACGTGTTCATTGTACTGTATCAAGTTGTTGGGTGGATTGTAAAATAATCGTAGACCTGTAATGGAGGTTTTCTGCTTGTCTTTTGGTTGCTTTACTGCCTCTACGCATTATTGGCTCGTGATGGTTGGGGAATACCACTACGACATGCAGATTTTGGACCAGATTTGTCTGCTATTAGCTTATGCTTCATCGAAAGCAGTGACGTAGTGCTTGGCATTGTTTATAAATATGATAAGCTTGATAACGCGATGTTTTTTCTTGCTAAAAACATCTCGAAACAAGTGGTTTTCTGGCCAGATCTAGCCACTATTTCTTGTTTTGCTCGCCAAAGTCAGCCTTCTTCTTGTGTGCTCCTCATGCATACAAGAAACACGGAGATGCCCAGGACCTGCTTGCATGGAAGCATAGCCATCTTACTTCTTTTGCTTTTTTCATCCTTCCATTTCATTTGGCGTTGTTTTTTAGGCTATAATGCATAGGTAATCTAGCTCCTCGTGAACCCCGGTTTACACGTCCAGTGTTCCCAAGCACTGCTGAGCAGTGGCAACCCATGTATCATGTGTAATTTAGTGTCAGAAACATGTGGACTGCTTGAAATGATATCAAAATGCATGAAACAACCCCAAAAACGATTAAACCCAGTATTTGCGTATAATTTCCGGATAATACCGTATTATACCGTATTATCCATTATACAGGCCCCGCGCGTATAACCGCGTATTGCGTATAATGGAACTCTGGTCCCGCTTCATCTCTGCCAGTTCATCGATCTCCAGCCAGGCCAGTCCTCAGCGTGGGTATAAACCATGGCAAAGCGAGACCGACTTGCATAAAAATAATAATTGACGTCTGCGGTCATGGAGCAGCAGAAAACTGACATCGGTATGAGAGCATGGCTTGGCATTTTCAACTGAGATATTTTGCAGGCATAATCCATAGGCCTTCAAAGCTTGAATCCTCAGCCATGCAAAGTCTGGATGAGCGCAGATATGTCTCGACCAATTAGAACTGCTCGTTGCAGCAACCTCGTAAATGATCAGCGACGATGCAGGTCGGTCGCCATGCATGTGCTAACTGTTGCTAGGAGGGAAATATGTCCATGCATTTGTACGCGTATGTATATTTCCTCGTCGACGCAACCACGAGCCACGAGGTAGCCATGGCTGACGGCGGCGCTCATAACTTTCACGTTTGAGCACCGAATTTAGTCGTGAATATCACAATCGCTTTGTCTCTCGAAGACGCACATGCTGATATAATTTTCCGACGCTATTACGCAATATATGGCGAACAAACACGCCTCGACGCAACGCAGCCTGGCGGCTGCGCTCGGCAATGACAATACGTCTGCAGCTTCGGCTGCAGCTTCGCCCTCAGGTTCGGCAGGCAGCGGTGACACTAGTCCCGCACTGGTGGTCGCCCAGCACCCTCCTGGGCTTCCTGCCTCGCCTTCAGCCTCGCCCGAGCCCAAACGCAGCCGCCCAACCGAACCTAGCTGGTCTGAGTACAACTTTGACGTTGACGAGTTATTTTCCACCTTCGACGTCAACAGACCCGGCTACACTAGGAAGTCGGAAAAAATTCGTCCTGAGATCTCTTGAGATTCTCCTGAGTTTTTTTTTTACAAATCTTGAGAAATCCTGAGAAATCCTGAGATGTCCTGAGAATATCTTGAGATTGTCCTGAGATTAATCCTGAGTTTTCCTGAGATTGTCCTGAGATTCATCCTGATATTTCGTCTTCACAAAATCTGGTAAGTGCACACCTCGGGTCCTGAGATATTCTGGTGAAAAACTCAGGTCTTGAGATTTTGACTTTGTAGTGAAAATCTCAGGACAAAATCTCAGGACAATCTCAGGACAATCTCAGGACAAAATCTCAGGACAATCTCAGGACAATCTCAGGACAAAAAAACGAGTAGTAGAATCTCAAGAAATTCTCAGGACAATCTCAGGACAAAAAAACGAGTAGAATCTCAAGAAAATCAAGAACATGCACAGGCGAATTCTCCAGCCATTCTGGGACAAAAAAATGGTGTTATCAGGGACCGTCAGAAATACAACAATGCAAGATGATTACAACAGGGGCATGACTCACAATCAGTGCATTTATTACATTGATAAATATCATGTTACAGCTTGCATACATCATCCACAGCAAACATGCTGTCAACTGACATTCGTAGTCATGTCTTGCTGAAAGGGCAAAACTGATTCATTCTTGGAATCAGGGAAGTTTGTGTACATCTTCACACAATTCTTCACGAGAAGAGTTCTCATGCCTCTCCCATACTGTTCAGAGTCCGCATGTTTCGTTCTACGTCTTCCTGCACGTAGGAGCACAATTAAGAAGGACAAAGCAGCAAGGCAGGGCCAGAATCAGAAAGGCTGCAGGATGTGCAAATGTACACCAAATCCAAAATGACGAGACAGTAAAAAATCACGCTCGTACACGAGACAAAAAAATCGCTTTGTAGTGCAAAAAAATGGAATCCTGTGCACCCTGATCGTGAAAACTTACAGCTATTCCAAAACTGGCTGGACTCGGTTTGATGCCATGCCTTCTGCCTTCTGGCCATTCAGCAGCTCGCAGTGTTTTGCTTGTGCCGCGCTGTCCGGGGTATTTTCCTGCACGCAAACAGCAGAGAGTTTGGACCATTGGGTTGCGCAAGTAGTCAGAAAAAGAATACACAACAAAACCGCAATGCAAACTAATCAAGGCATCCACAATTATAAAGATGGTAACATTTCCGTATCTGAGGAGCTGCGGAACTTACACATGGGATTGGTAGGCTTGAGCAGGATTCTGTCGGTGCAGATCTCTCCGCTTGTTTGTTGATGATGGCGTTCTTCTCGTCGAGCTCCTCTTGCATTTTTTTCAACTGCAACATCATGTTGGCAAGCACGGATTCCACCGATGACTCTGGTCCTCCCGTGGAGGGTGGCAGTGGGGCCGGAGGGGCTGGCACGGCCGTGGAGGGTGGCAGTGGGGCCGGAGGGGCTGGCATGGCCGTGGAGGGTGGCAGCTGTGGGGCCAGAGGGGCTGGCACGGCCGTGGAGGGTGGCAGTGGGGCCAGAGGGGCTGGCACGGCCGTGGAGGGTGGCAGTGGGGCCAGAGGGGCTGGCACGGCCGGGGAGGGTAGCAGTGGGGCTGGCACATCCGGGGGGGAAGGCACTTGACTCGTGTTCGTTTCTTCTGCCTTTCCAGGCAGGTTGTTCACGGTAACATTGCCCAACATCACCCATGAGAGCTCGCCAGACCCCTCCTCACCGTAGTGCAATTTCCTCAGATCAAAGCAATACCTTGATTCTGGCTCATCCCCGTTATAGGAAACGCAAGCGTCCACGGGGACTTGTTCCGTGGCTTGACCATAGCAATGCGGCCTACATCCCACACCAACTCATCCCCCAATCTCAGCTGCTTGCGCGCCTTCAGCAACCATTTTTGAACTATGATGGTGCCAACCGGTACGGTGGTCGTTGTCACCTCTGTTGGAAGAGGCAACACAGTGGCCTGAGGGAGCACCTGCTTGATGTAGTGCATCAACCCCAGATCTGAAGGTGGTGGGCACTGAGCACGTGTCTTAGGTGCTGTTTGCGGCTGTGGAAGGACGGCAATGTTCTCTTCTAGAGGCTGCGGCGATGGCAGGACTGGATCATTTGTTGCAGATGGGGACTTGGTCTCTGTTGATCCGCGCCGGGCCTTGGAAACTGGCGCTGGTGTCATGCCCTTCCTCTTTGAAGAAGCCTGCGAAGGCACTGCACACATCAATTGCAAAAGAGAGACTTTGTTGGGATCATAAAAACAAACAGGGAATGCATTTACAAATGGGAAACGGGGAAGCTGCTGGTGAATGGGGGTGTATGCTATGGTGGCAAACGAACATAGCAAGGTCTTAATAAGGTTGAGCGAAAAGAAGATTAGAGTGCATCGTCAGTGCAGAAACTGAGATACTTGCCTGCTGAAATACAGGTATGCCAATGCAAAAAGAGACAAGAATAAAACAACCCAGATTGGAAGTGATCTGATATTACTTACAGGGAATGGCCTGCTGCACGGGCGAAGTAGAGCTGACCACCGGAAACAGCGTCACAGGTTCATCACCAGCAGCCCCCGGAGTTAACGCCAACCCTGCCAGCCGTTAAGAATGTACTCCAGCACAAGTACATTTTGAGTTTTTCCAAGTTTCTTGTTTTTTGCTTGTTTCAAGTTCAGTTTTGCATAAAAAGTGTCCCCATAGCCCCTGGATCTCATCTGGAGGTAGTTGAACTAGTATATGCTACAATATACTAGGTTGTACTATTTTCTACTACATTTATACTATAATGTACTAAATTGAACTACATATGAACTAAATGTAACTGTGATTGATGCCCCTGTAACGTCTCCCAATGCTCAATAACAGGTCTGGCCACCATTGGTGACCTCCTAGAGCCATTCACAGCTGCATTTCGTGGATCACCGCACAAAAAAAAAATGTTTTACTTAGCCTTATCAACATGGGAATGAGGGCTTTGGTGTGCAAACATGCATGTGTGCTAAAAATTGGACATTCTGACACTGCGCGAGAGTCTGGTAATACTTAAGCACTTCAGGTCATGATCGAAGTATAGAATGAACTGATGCAAGCAATCAAGCATTATGCAAGGAATGGAATGCTGCAATGAATTTTAGCAGTAATACTTGCAACTAGGGAACACACGATAAAGTCACGAATCTGACATGCATTGTGCCGTCATGGCACATGCATGAACATGTACACGAACAGAGGATCACGCGGACGCCCACGTGCACGCGCATGGCAATCCCCATGCGCCCCCCCCCCCCCCCCCCACAAGCCCCAACTCCAAACATTGCACCAATGACCCACCCACCCAAACCCAACCCCAGCCCCCCTGACCCCCCAACGCCCATGCACACGCCCATGCCCGCCCCCGCCCCCGCCCCGCCCCGCCCCCGCCCGCCCCCGCCCCCGCCCCCGCCCCCGCCCCCGCCCCGCCCCCGCCCCGCCCCGCCCGCCCCCGCCCCCGCCCATGCCCATGCCCCTGCCCCCGCACCCGCCCATTCTCACCCACGCCCACGCCCACGCCCACGCCCACGCCCACGCCCACGCCCACGCCCACGCCCATGCCCACGCCCACGCCCACGCCCACGCCCACGCCCACGCCCACGCCCACGCCCACGCCCACGCCCACGCCCACGCCCACGCCCACGCCCACGCCCACGCCCACGCCCACGCCCACGCCCACGCCCACGCCCACGCCCACGCCCACGCCCACGCCCACCCTAGCCTCACCCCTACTCCAAGCCACAATTATACCCAAAGCCACAGCCAGAAGTAGAGCGCAGCTGCAACAATAGCAGACGTAGCTGAGACACACACCTACCCACGCCAACGCCCACGCCCACGCCCACGCTCACGCCCACGCCCACGCCCACGCCCACGCCCACGCCCACGCCCACGCCCACGCCCACGCCCACGCCCACGCCCACGCCCACGCCCACGCCCACGCCCACGCCCACGCCCACGCCCACGCCCACGCCCACGCCCACGCCCACGCCCACGCCCACGCCCACGCCCACGCCCACGCCCACGCCCACGCTCACGCCCACGCCCACGCCCACTCCAACGCCCACTCCCACGCCCACGCCCACGCGCACGCGCACGCCCACGCCCACGCCCACGCCACGCACGCCCACGCCCACGCCCACGCCCACGCCCACGCCCACGCCCACGCCCACGCCCACGCCCACGCCCACGCCCACGCCCACGCCCACGCCCACGCCCACGCCCACGCCCACGCCCACGCCCACGCCCACGCCCACGCCCACGCCCACGCCCACGCCCACGCCCACGCCCACGCCCACGCCCACACCCACACCCACACCCACGCCCACGCCCACGCCCACGCCCACGCCCACGCCCACACCCACGCCCACGCCCACGCCCACACCCACACCCACGCCCACGCCCACGCCCACGCCCACGCCCACGCCCACGCCCACGCCCACGCCCACTCCCACGCCTACGCCCACGCCCACGCCCACGCCCACGCCCACGCCCATGCCAACGCCCACGCCCACGCCCACGCCCACGCCCACGCCCACGCCCACGCCCACGCCCACGCCCACACCCACGCCCACGCCCACGCCCACGCCCACGCCCACGCCCACGCCCACGCCCGCGCCCATGCCCACGCTCACGCCCACGCCCACGCCCACGCCCGCGCCTGCGCCCACCCTAGCCTCACCCCTACTCCAAGCCACAAATGCACCGTAAGCCACAGCCAGAAGTACAGCACAGCAGCGACAATTGCAGACTTAGCCCAGACACACACCTACCCACGTCAATGCCCCTGCCCAGAGACTCGCGGCCTCATCCCACCCCCCTGCACGAACAGTTCCCAAACAAAAGAAAAGGCAAACAAAAGGAACAAGAGTAGCAAGCTGCATTGCGAGCACATATGCCAGTTCTGGTGCACATGCCAGGCCGAAAGCAACTCATGATTGCCCCTGCCCCTGCCCCTGCCCCTACCCCTGCCCCTGCCCCTGCCCCTGCCCCTGCCCCTGCCCCTGCCCCTGCCCCTGCCCCTGCCCCTGCCCCTGCCCCTGCCCCTGCCCCTGCCCCTGCTCCTGCCCCTGCCATCACCATTCTAACCACCACACATTACGAAAAGCAAGAAGAAATTATAATAATAATAAGAAGAAATTATAAGAAGAAGAAATAATAATAATAAACAAGCACAAAGTTGACTGCACATGCGACTGTACCAGTAGGCACGTAGCAAATTTTAGCTGCAGCTTCAATTTCAACTTCATTGCAATTGCAAGTGTGACTGCATGTGTAATTGCACTACCAATGCCTAATGCCCACTGCATGTGCCCAGTGCGAATGCAATTCAAAAGCAACATGCAATCGAAATTACAGCTGAAGCCGGCTATTAACAAAGATATTTAAAGCAGTTGTTAACTACAGAGACCCAATGAAAATGCAAATGCAATGAAAAAGCAACAGAAGTTGAAGCCACTGCCACTCTACCTGCCGACAGTAACACCACCGCCAGCACCCACTCATATCCCAACGACAAGGAAATAGAATTGCCCAAAGCCAGACATACATTGGGACGCATAAGCAAACGGCAACGCAAGCGCACATGCAAATGTATACGCAAAGGCAAAGGCAAAGGCAAACGCAAACGCAAACGCAAACGCAAGCTTGTCATGTACCTACGCTTAACTGCAAACGCAAACTGTGCACGAAGCAAAAAGATTGGATGGCCAAGATCATGGCAAATACGAGGGCCGAAAACAATCCAACTTCATCTAAATGTCCGAAATCCTCACGACGTTTCGATGCGCGCTTGAATGTCGAAGGCCTGCGCCGATTATCGATCATAAGTCGAATGTGTAATTGTCGGCTTATGAGAACTGCTTTGCGACAGTATCACGTCAGGCCGTTCCTGTGCAGCCATTTTCCCTGTGCAGCGGGTGGACAACGTTCACTTTCCGCATTATTCATGGCTATCGAAGTTAATTCTTACCGACCCCGGCTGCCATGGCCACTGGCCACGCATATCAAGTTCAGGTATTCCCGACCTGTAGCGCAGCAGATTTCTGTCGGAAGGCATCCTAAGCATCGTGATAAAAGAAATCCGAACAATAGACATTCATGCTGCATCTAAGGACATTATGGCATTTGTATATACTGCAAGTACATGTATCGACATTGCCGTGATTGCTAACCCCGACTCACCATGAACAGGAACTTTCCCTCTGCCTCCATGAAATGTACTTCGTGAAATGTACTGTAATACATATGATGTACTACGATGATAATCATCCCAGCAAAGCCATAGCACACCTTCCGTTTCGACCGCCATGTCGGCCACTAGTCCGGATAGCTCAATGTGCACCTGACCTTGACACTAATCGCACAAACAGCCACAATTTTGCAAGCAAGAAGACATGGCTACCTCGGCATTTCATGAAATGTACTTCGTGAAATGCATTTCGTGAAATGTACTAAGGAACGTGATTGGCCGGCGTTCGCTCGCCAAATCTCGCAAAATGTACTAAGGCACGTGATTGGTCCCGCAAAATGTACTAAGGAACGTGATTGGCCGGCGAAGATTCTGTTTGCTGCAATTAAAATTCCCTACAGAATCTTCGCCGGCCAATCACGTTCCTTAGTACATTTTGCGGGACCAATCACGTGCCTTAGTACATTTTGCGAGATTTGGCGAGCGAACGCCGGCCAATCACGTTCCTTAGTACATTTCACGAAATGCATTTCACGAAGTACATTTCATGAAATGCCGAGGTAGCCATGTCTTCTTGCTTGCAAAATTGTGGCTGTTTGTGCGATTAGTGTCAAGGTCAGGTGCACATTGAGCTATCCGGACTAGTGGCCGACATGGCGGTCGAAACGGAAGGTGTGCTATGGCTTTGCTGGGACATAATCGTGGCTATCTGCTTCCTGGCTTTCGCTATCATGGTGATGGGACACCATGGGAAGCGCAAGTTCGCAGCCATAGTGCTAAGCGGCAGCACCCATGCCGGCAGCCTAGTGACCGACGAGACGTTCGACTGTAAGTGCGGCCACGAGTGCATGAAGCCCATTAGAATATCACATCTCCAGGCATTGCGAAGCGCCTGGTTTTCGCCCGGGCGGAAGCAAGAGGACAGGAAGGCGGCGATAAAGCAGCAGCTGCACCAGGGGGGGTACGACGCCATAACCACGATGTCGTCATCTACTCGTCACAAGTTCGTTCATGGCGCTGGTTTTCGGTTCGTTCTCGACGGGGGAGTCAAGGATATGAACATAGGGTTTGTGACCCCTTTTCACTTTCGCGTTTCACTTTCGAGGCGGCCTTCAGGCACTGCCTGAAAATTAGCAACCACGTTTGGAACTCTTCGGACCACCTGTGAAACTAATCACATTTGATGATGTGCTGGCGGGCCTGGGCATCGCATTTGAGCATTACTTCGAGCAGGGCTCAACAAGCTCGATTCGCCAACTCAACCCGAAGAAGCCCTAAGCTGCGGTAAGACATATATTTGTGTGGATGGCTCTTGATATCATGCTGAATTTCTAGTCTTCTCTAGGTGGACAGTTCATGTGCAGCCATACAGGTCATCCATGTGTGTTTTAACCATGTTGCATGTGCCACAGATATTATGAGCAGTATTTACTAAGTGTGCTGGAGTCGTTGTTGCATGCTTGTTGTATTTCACAGTTCACGCCTGCATGAACGCATCGTTGATACTAATGATTATTCATATTGCATGACTGTTCTATTGGGGACGCCGCGCTTGATGTCACAACGTGGCCGAAAGGGTGCATCCACCGCTGACGGCCGGTGGGTGAAATCGATGGACGCATTTCCGAAGAAGCCAGCCGCGGGCCACACCCATGGCGCGGGCGGGGGCGCGGGCGGGGGCGGGGGCGGGGGAGAAGGCGCGGGTGCGGGCGCGGGCGCCACCCAAGACGCGGGCGCGGGCGCGGGCCCGGCGGGGGCGGGGGCGGGGGCGCAGGCGCCGGCGCGGGTGCGGGCGCGGGCGCCACCCAAGGCGCGCGCGCGGGCGCGGGCGGGGGTGGGGGCGCAGGCGCCGGCGCGGGTGCGGGCGCGGGCGCCACCGCCGACTTGGATGATGAGCCAGCAACCGAAGCCGAGAGGGAGAGGCACCGCTCTTCGAAGGTGTTCGATCTCGAAGTGTTTTGGGGCCCGGATATGACCGTGTATGTCCGCTGGCGCCTAGCCGCATCGGAGACGTTGGTAAATGCACCGGTGAACAAGTGGCAGCCCACAGGGCCTAATGGCGAGGCTTGTGACGGGGTCACGCCCATTGGGTACACCCCGCAGGGAGATCCTGTCTATGGGTGCCTCCTCATAGAGCGTGGCAAGGCCCCAAAGGAAGTCCTGGTCTAGTGCCGCTTTTTGAATGGGACGAGGGCGGTGCCAGGAGATGTACCTGCGCTAGCCTTCACAGCCTTTTTCCTGACATCGTCGCCGCTGAGAAGCAGCAGTTGCTGGACGGATGGATTGAGCAGGTGCCAAAGTCCGTGGAGGATGTGCGTGCCAACAACGAGAATCTGTTCGACATCATGGAGCAAAAGCTCAAAGAGAAGCGTGAACTGCAAGCGAACAAGGCGGTACCCTTACCGCTGCGATCTGCAGGCGACCAGTCGGTTGCGCGGGCAACACGAGCACTGAGGCTGCCCATAAAACAAGTAATCTCACACGTCGCTTGCCCTGCCCGCGAGATTCAAGCGCAGATCAACCGCGCATGTGCGCCCGCTGCGCGAGGGAGCACATCAACGGCAACGCCCGCTTTGCGCACACTGATTTCCGGCAGGCACACCTTCAAGGTGAATGGAAGCCTCATACGACGCAGCGACCTACTCGTTGTTAAGCGGCCAGCCGTCACCTGCGGGCAGGGAATGCCGTGGGCACCACACATGCTGGTGAAGGTCCTTGATCTGGAAGGCGATCGCACGGAGCGTGACAGCATTGTCGCCTCTCCTTACTACGCACCGTCGTGGACGGGCCAGTTTTCTAGAGTGACATTAGGTGGCGGCAGCGCAGGGATGACGGTCCCCATTTCTGATGTACACCTGCAGCACTGGACAGTGGGCGGTACGGCAGAGGTGCACCAGCCTGAGCTGATCAGTACCGGCAAACTGTCAGCTGCCACGGTGGCGGCGTTGAAAGAGCACCCGCAGATTGACTTTGAGCATTACAAGACTGCCACCGCCGCCAGGGCAGCAGCAAAGGATGACTGCAATGCCTACTTTGCCGAGCATGGAGCACGTGCGCTTATCGGGATGCGCCTGTGTGCCCTGTTTCCGGGGATAGCGAGGAAGAGGGAGCGCTTCCATGGCTGGGTCACTAAGGTTCAGGAAAGGGGAGGTCACCTGCTCATCAAGGCGATGTGGGCTGATGGGCAGTATGAGGACTATCATGCCCTGGCGGAGGTGACGCAGTTCGTGTGCGGCTGCCCACACCCAGTCGAGGCATTTGGCCGCGCTCGCTTCTTTCCACAGGAGCTAGGCTGGCACCGTGAACGCAGGTGATGGCACCCACATAGACGATGCCGTCCCTGCTGTGCACAGTGACAGTGAAGGCGGGGAGGAGGAGGAAGAGGGAGAGAAAGAGGGGGAGAAAGAGGGGGAGGAGGAGGGGGAGGAGGAGGGAGAGGGGGAGGGAGAATGGGAGGGGGAGGGGGAGGAGGAAGAGGGAGAGGGAGAGGGAGAGGAGGATGCGGAATGGGAGCCGGGGATGACTGGTAGATGAGACGGTGCCATCTACCGGCGCATGGAATGAAGTGGTAGACAAGTTTACTCATGGTTGTCGGCAAGTAGAGCATGCACGCCTGGCCTAGCTGAATTTAAATCAATGAGTTGAGTTTGGAGAGGCTGCATTTTGCTTGGATGAAGAATGTGTTAGCATGGCCAAACTTTTATGGCTTGTAGCCAAATCCTCTTGGGGTATGTGCACAGTGTACTAGCGGTGTTGTGCAATTGCGAGGATTCCTGTCTTGTAGCGATGTGGCCTCTCACCCTGCAGCCTGGTAGATGTGATGGCATGCAGCCACCCATCATTGGTCATCCGATCTGGTGTGATTTGCATTTGCACACCTTGTATTAAGGCCATGATATGATGATGTCTTGTTATTTTTAATGTGTATATGCGAAAAGAGGCATAATATGCTTGTATATAGTGCTAGCAAATGTCACTACCTTTACCTATGCCTGACCTTACAAGTTGAGGATGGTCTAATGTAGTGGCAAACAGGTTATTTACAACAATTCACAGTTTTCTGACATAGTTTGAGGCATACTTACCAAAATGCTTGAAAAAGGCAAAAATTGCACCATTTATGCTAGCAAACGTCACTATTTTGAGATCAAACTGGGCCCAAACTTGGCCCATGGTCTAATCTAGTGGTGTTTAGGTTGCTTCCAACATTTCATAGCTTTCTGACATAGTTTGATATTGTTTAGTAGCTTACACTGAGCAAAATGCTTGAAAATGGCAAAAAATGCACCATTTATGCTAGCAAACGTCACTATTTTGACGTCAGACTGAGCCCAAACTTGGCCCATGGTCTAATCTAGTGGTGTTTAGGTTGCTTCCAATATTTCATAGCTTTATGACGTAGTTTGATATTGTTTAGTAGCTTACACTGAGCAAAATGCTTGAAAATGGCAAAAAATGCAGTATTTATGCTAGCAAACGTCACTATTTTGAGTTCAGATTGACCCCAAACTTTGTGCATGGTCTATTCTAGTGGTAATTAGGTTGCTTGCAAATATCCATGATGGTTTGACGTGATTTAGTACTGTTTCCTATTTATTACTATTTAATTTAACAAAAAATGACAAAAATGTACCTTTATTGCTAGCAAATGTCACCAAGATGACGTCCGATCGATACCAAACTTTGTACGAGGTCTATTTTGGTTGCAAACATCATGCATGACAATTTTCAGCATAAAAAGACAAACTTCGGTACGAAGTACATTTTGCGTGCTGGAGTACATTCTTAATGGCTGGTAGGGCAAGCGCATTGGCGTGATCCTGATTCGGCATATCTCTGCGATTCCAGCGGCACCGGAACGAGTTCATTCCGACAAGTATCAAGAAAGTTATGGCGTTCCGACTTCCCGGTCGCGCGCGAGCGCGAGCCGGCTGTTCTTCTAAGTCGGACGTGAATATTTGCCGACGACATATGGGGTCGACAGTAATTCCTGGGCTGACAGGAATTAGGTGCTGTACCTACGACGGTATTGGATTGATACGTCGTACGCAGGAAATAGGAACCTTAACCTGTGGTCTGTTGGTACCGCAGGCTTAGTCCTGGACTTCTAGGTGCAGATGCAATAGTCACTGTGGACTGTGCTCTGTGGTCATTGTGCCTGTATGGTAGACCTACTGTATAGGAGTTGAGCGCTGTACAGGTAGTGAATACTGTACCGGGGGTGTTATTACTGAGCAGGCCTCCTAGGCTGCTCAGGACTAGCAAGCACAGTGCACAAGTATATAAACAATAGGCTAGTGCCAAATGGGCATCTCTTGCGAGCCCGCCTCACGTGTTGTGCCTTGACTTGGCAAGCGCGTGTACAAGCCTCAAGTGTGTGAGCGCTGTAAACATTATCCGATTTTAACAAAGCTCCGTTTCCAACCATATTCACACATTGCTGCATTGCAACCATATCCTTCACATTGCGTGTGATAAGAACGTTTAACTCAAATTACAACCAGTCTCAGCGGAACGGCCAGGAGGGTCGTTGCCGGTTGCGGTGTGCAGCGTTGACGACTCGAGGAGCTCGTCTGGTGGTGAATGGTGCAGGAGGAACAACGGCAGCAGGATTTCCGGTTTCGGCAGTCTGCTGGGGGTTCGATTTCTCCTGAATTACGTCGTGTCGTTCGGGATCTATCTTTATTGCTTGCAGATCGTCCGCCTGTTAATCGCAGCTTCGTGCAATTCGTCGACGACCAGGTCGAAGATTGGGAGCGAATTCTGCGACACGTACAAACCATCGTCATTCCGGAGCACCGGAGCATCGACGACCTTGAGCAGGAGCTTCACGGGTTGGTCGGCATCCAGACGGTGATTACTGCAGTAGCAGAGCGAGTGCGGACGGAGTTGGCGGCAAGGCGAGGCGAGGTTGCGGAAGCAGCTGGCGCAGGGCGACACGAGTTTGTACCGACAGTAGCGGGCGCGGGAGTACCACGTGCTTTCGCAGGCGGCATCGGCGACGAGGGTGTTGCAGCGGGGCCAGTTAGGCGTGAACGACGCGGAGCGGAGCACTACAGGCGGCTTGCAGAGGTCGGGGCGACAGCGGAAGCCATCACCGGAGGACAGCGCGCGACAAGAGTCGGCAGGTTTCCGGAGAGAGTAAGAGTTCCTTTTCAGGAACTGCCCCCGCCCCTTCGCGTTCGTGTGACGCGTTGGGAAGAGTTTGCACCTCTTGGGTACGATAGTGACCTTGAGGAGGGAGCAGGGGGTGTCGCTGGGCTAGGCGACGAGACACTTGGCGACCACGAGGTGCCAAGATACAATCCGCGGGGTGCCAACGACGGGCTGTCACCTGTCTACTTTACCAACGGTGACGATTCAGTCATCGCGGGCCGACAGCGGGTCGACGACGGCGCAGCAGGTAGCAGGGTACCAGAGCTGATTGTGGTGAGCGACAGCGACGACGACAGCGACAAGGAGAACCAGGACGCGCCTGGGGCCAGCCGTGGTGGTCTTGCCTGAGTGGTAACACTTGGCACTTTCCTTTCTTGTTCAGTAGCTTATATTGCTTTAATTGCTGCTTGGCCACTTGGCTGGCTGTAGCAGATCTGAACAGAGGCCATCATGGAAGATGGAGCTATCAACCAACAAGCGGGCTTTATGGGCTTCGGTCGGCGCGGCGCTGGATGGATGGACGAGATGGACGCGATGGACGCGGTGGACGCGATGGACGCGGGGACGGCCAAGCGCTGGGAGACCAGGCTGATGTGCCAGATAATCAGAGCCAAGGATCGCAGGGCGGGCAGCACGCGCCAGCCGCAGATCAAGCGGCGCCTAAGCGACCAACCGTTGCTGAGGGGTACGCGGTGCTAGGCCAGTTTCAGTCCATCAAGGACAATTGGCAGCCCCGGGATGCTGAGAGGATGTTAGAGGACATGAACTTGTACACGGAGATATACAACGGTGACAAGCTTCGCATCCTGGCGTCTAGTGCCTACATACGGCAGTCGGCGAGGCGGCTGTTCAAGTTTGTTCGGGAGCGACACGCGGCGGGGGACACCTGGACGGCGTTTATGACGCGACTCAGGTCGTTCCTGAGTGACAAGAGGACCATAGATGGGTCCCACCTGAAGCAAGAATACCTGGACTACAAGCCCATCAAGGGGCAACTAGTGGTCCACGCCTTTGAAGACTTCGTCAAGCTGAGGGAGGACGCCATGGCCAAGGGCTTCTTCGTCGCAGATCGGATGGCCATGGGCGACTTTCTCAAGTCGCTGCAGCTGGATCCGGTCACCATGGATAATGTGACCATCCACATGCGACAGGTCCATGGCTGGGCAGCCATGACGGACCAGTTGTATGAGTGTTTCAGCGGCAAGTACGTGGGTGGTAAGCGCCCTCGTCAGGGTGATGAGGAGGCCACTGAACCCACGGTTAAGTCCATGAGGGGATCGGGCCACGGGGGCCCAGCGCCCTCGAGAGGGCCTGAGACCTCTTCAAGGGGTCGAGGAAGGTCCAGGAGGGGGCGTGACAGAAGGGCTGGACGGGGGACCCCGCCGAAGTCGGGACATCCACAGTCCCAGTTTGACTTCAAGAGGGTGGGTGGTCCTCCCAAGGCTGGGCCCAGCAGTGGGACCTCACGGGACATCAGTCAGGTGGAATGTTATTTCTGCCAGGGGAAGGGTCACTTCAGGAATGAGTGTCCCTCGTACCTGAGGCAGGAAGGTCAGAGCAAGCCAGCTCAGGGTGGCAGCAAGGACAAGGCTGGTCCATCCCAGGACAAGGGCAAGGGCAAGGCTGCTGATCATTGACTTGAGCCTGCACACATCCCTGAACCCTGGAGGGTGCCCCCAGGGGTGTGTAATGAAGCTGCTAGTGACAGCAGTGAGGGGCAGCCCCATGCTCTAGTGAAAGAGCCTATTGGACACGATGGGGCAAGCTTGGTTACCACAGAGAGTATGCCAGCTGTAGCTGCAGTGGTTACTCGCCAACGTGCCCGCCATGGCGGTGCTGAGCCTGAGGTAGGACCTGGTGATGTGGACCCAGGTGGATCTCAGAAGCATTCTGACCGTGCAGGACTGGCACAGGATGGTCAGGATGAGGATAGGGCTGGAGACAGTCTGACAGGCACGACCCTGGTGCCTCCTGTACATAAGGGATCTGTACATACCTTGAGTGCTAATAATGACAATAAAAGGTTTTCTCTCTTGTATGACATTGCCTCAAGGTTGCATACCATGTTTGGCCATGCAGCTCAGTCTTTGCAAGTTGCTAGACGGCTGGGAGGAAGTGAGTTGTACTCCATCTGCCAACAGGTTGCTCAAGCTTGCAAGTGCAGGCTAGTTGCTAGAAAGCCCAAGCAGTCTCATGCCAGGACTCCTATTTTGCAGCCAGGCCATGTGCAGGTAGATATTCAGAGAATCAGGGGTTTGAAGCTGCTGGTGGCAGTGGACAGATATACCAAGTACAAGACCCTAGAGATCCTGCCTGACATGGAGAAGCCTACATTGATTGCTGCTCTGAAGTTGACAAGGAGCAGGTACCCTGGGTTGGAGTTGTTGCAGTGTGACATTCAGTTTGAGTGCTGTGAGAACCTGCCAGAGTTTCCAGAGTTGCTGATTACACCCAGGGAGAGCCACGGCCAGCAAGGGGTGGTGGAGAGAGCCATCCAAGAGATCAAGACTGTGCTGCTGGTGGAGAGGATTCCAAGGACGTCATCTGCCATTGTGACATCTGCATGGCTACGTTCTGTGGAGGACAGGCTGAACCTGAGGACTCCCATGTTCTTTGGTGACATTGCCATCAATCCTCTTATGCTGCATACCAGGATGCTGCCAGCTGATGCTGAGCAGGCATGGAAGGAGAAGCTAGAGGCCAAGTTCCTCAAGCTGAGGCAGAAAGACAAGGGCTGGAGTGTCCTAGAACCTAACGTTGGACAACAGGTTGTTGTGTGGAAGGAACCAAGCTTTCCAGGGAAACGTGGCAGCTGGCATGATGGGGTGGTGACCCGAGTAGAAGCCGCTGGCCATAAGTGCTGGGTGGCCATTGATGGCTCCCAAGCAGTGCACCGTCTGTCCTGGTCAAAGATCCGTCCCCGGGGAGGTAATCAAGGAGACCTCTTCCAGGTGCCCGCTGGTGTACAAGGCGGGGGTGACGTGGAGCTTCCTGATCAGGGTGCTACAGCTGTATCGAGCCCTCAGGGTGACCCTGGCCCGGCCCCTGGGGTACCTTCACATACGGTGGTTGGGCAAGCAGGCGGACAGGCTGCACCTCCGGAACGGCCCGACACCAGGCCTAGGGGTGTGCGTCTATCAGATATTGTACAGGCTTTGCAAAGAGCCAAGAAGGAGCCTAAGGTGTCCAAGCTTGTCCAGTTGGATGAACCTGAGGTAGCTGCCATGGAGATAGATACCAATGCACAGGTTTCTGTCATGGGACCTCAGCATACAGGAGAACTGCTGGTCGGAGAACCAAGTTGCCCCTGGGTGTCTGATTTCAGTGGTAGGACGCATCTAAGGGTGTTGGGAGAGGTTACTGCCCCTGTCATGGGTGTGGATGTGACCTTCCTTGTCCTAGAGGACTATGATGGCCCTGTGATTTTGGGTCAGAATTTTCTGGGCAATCCTGGGATTTCTATCAGAGCTACAGCTCTGAGAAGAGATGGCTGGGGGATGATTCCCCTAGAAAATTTCAGGACAACATTTCCAGTCAGGTGCAGGGCCAAGCCGGTCAAGGGTGTAAAATGGGATGAAGGGGAGGTGCCCCCAGCGGCCAGTTTGGTGATTCCAGCTGTGTTGCACCCCAGCAGTATTGGCATAACTCACAGGAGCCTTGCTGCACACTCTCCTTTGACATATGACCAGCTGGTCCAAGAGATGAGCTCGCCTACTTTGTTTGAGGCTTGGAAGCTCGCCTTCTCCAAGGCATTGGAGGAGTGGTTGCAGTTTGAGTGTGCTGCACCAACAGACAGACGTCCCCCAGCATCAAGGAAGCTTGCTTTGAGATTTGTGCTGAAGAGGAAGGTTGTGGATGAGGTATCAGTGCCCCATGTCAGGCCTGTCCTGAATGAGTATCACGGCACGGGGAGTCTGCCAGGAGAGGAGCTATACACGCCAGGGATGCTACACGACACATGGAGAATTTTGCTATGTCTCTACGTGGGGTTGCTGAACAGGGGAGCAGCTATGTCATCAGTGCTGCTGGACTTCAAGAGGGCATTTTTAAAATCTGATCCAGAAGTGGCCAGGAGGGTGTGGAAGCAGGATGAGCCTTACTGTGTTGAGGTGCCTGCCATCTGGAAGCTGGAGCTGCATCAACAATTCCTGGTTATTCTGAAGGGCCTGGAAGGACTCAGGTCGAGCCCAATCATCTGGAGACTCACGCTGCAGGAAGCTCTGATCAGTGAGTGTGGCTTGAGAGTGTCTTCAGTTGATCCCTGTTTGCTGCTGGCCCAATGGGAGGGTCTGCCAGTGTATGCTAGTTTGCATGGAGATGATCTGCATTTGCTAGCCCCCACGACCTGGCTGAAGAAGTTTATTCCTGTCATCAGTGGCAAGTTTTCACTGGGCAAGGAGCTGTGGCAGGAGCCCAACAAGCCTGTAGTGTTCTGTGGAATGCAGGCTACCCTGTTCAGGAGGGACGGGGAGTGGAGTATCAGGCTTCAGGCTGGAGGAGATTATAAACAGACCATTGTGAAGGCCTTGCCAGAGAAGATCACCCAGGCTGCAGGACCTGAGTTGAGAGGCATGTGGGCCTGGTTTGCCAGCATCTGTGGTCCGTCTTTGATGGTCCATAGCAGAATGCCTGATGAGGTGCTTGAGGATGAGAAGCCTCGAGTCATAGCCCGGTTGGTGGAGAGTACCCCTGATCTGATTTTGTCTGGGATTGACTTTACCCAGCCTATCACCTTGGAGATCTTTGTTGACAGTTCCATGGATGCTCGCCAGGTTACCAAGGTCAGGGGGAGATCTGCTGCTCTGTTTGCTTTTTATCAGAGCAGGGCAAGTTTGTTCAGCTGGTACAGCAGACTGCAGAAGAGGGTCTGTATCAGTTCAGATGTGGCAGAATGCAGGGCCATATGCGAGGGGATCCAGTCCAGCCTGTACATAAAGGAGTTAATGCTGGAGCTGGCTTCAGTTACCCCTTGGACCTTGCAGATGGAGACGTTGTTGCTAACAGACAGCATGGGTATGGTCCAGTTTGTTCACAAGCAGCTGGCCAGGAGCCGGGACCTGGATTATTTGTTGCTGAAGGAGTTGGCCAGTTTGGTTGACTTGAAGCATATCCCTGGCGAGGAGAACCCTGCTGATGCATTGACAAAGCTGCCACACAAGGCCCCAGCCCAGTACAATGTACTGAGGAAGCTCATGAATGCTGACTGTCAAGTCGGTCTATCTGTCTAAAAGCTGAGAGCTGGGTGCTTAAGTCTCTGGATATCAGGCTGGGAGCTTGATTGTACATAATCCTGAGCACACCTTGAGGGGTGAGACATGTCTCTGGTGTGGGAATGTCTGACATTGTCTCTGATGGAGAGATGTCTATCTGGGGTTTTCATCTCAGTCTGAGGTTTCCCCAGATCTGTGGTTTGTGGGCGGGGTTCGATTCCCTGGTGCCGTCTTAAGGCGGAGTTTCACGGACTGGCTGACCCATCCACCATGCTGGTGAGGTGGCGACAGGTCCCCTGATTTTCCACGGTTGGAACGAGTATGGGAGCTTGTGTTTTGCATGTGCTTCGCGTAGATGTTGTGTCTGGTTCGATAAGGGGCAGCAGACCGGCGCCGACTCCCGTCTGGGGGTCAGCAATGTTTTCTGATGAGCTGTTGTGGGTGATCTGTGGGGTTTCGCCTAAGGTCCTGAAGGTTGTACATACTTCTCAAGTTCTTAGCTGAACACCTATGGGCTGCCACAGTTGGCCAACCTCTTGTACATGGGTAACACAACGAGCCTCCCGTGAAGGGATAGGGACTCATTGTAATTTGTTTGTGCTCCTGAGCCAGTATGGGTGCTATGTACATATAATAAGGAATCCAAGCTGACTGTCATGCCCAGCGGGTTGTGACTTGTAGTCTGGGGAGGATATCCAGTACCCATTGTGTGTGTTTGTATGTAGACTTGTGTGAGCTGCTACAGCTCAAGAAAAGAAAGGATTGGAGTTAACGCCAAGCGCATTGGCGTGATCCTGATTCGGCATATCTCTGCGATTCCAGCGGCACCGGAACGAGTTCATTCCGACAAGTATCAAGAAAGTTATGGCGTTCCGACTTCCCGGTCGCGCGCGAGCGCGAGCCGGCTGTTCTTCTAAGTCGGACGTGAATATTTGCCGACGACATATGGGGTCGACAGTAATTCCTGGGCTGACAGGAATTAGGTGCTGTACCTACGACGGTATTGGATTAATACGTCGTACGCAGGAAATAGGAACCTTAACCTGTGGTCTGTTGGTACCGCAGGCTTAGTCCTGGACTTCTAGGTGCAGATGCAATAGTCACTGTGACTGTGCTCTGTGGTCACTGTGCCTGTATGGCAGACCTACTGTATAGGAGTGGGCGCTGTACAGGTAGTGAATACTGTACCGGGGGTGTTATTACTGAGCAGGCCTCCTAGGCTGCTCAGGACTAGCAAGCACAGTGCACAAGTATATAAACAATAGGCCAGTGCCAAATGGGCATCTCTTGCGAGCCCGCCTCACGTGTTGTGCCTTGACTTGGCAAGCGCGTGTACAAGCCTCAAGTGTGTGAGCGCTGTAACATTATCCGATTTTAACAAAGCTCCGTTTCCAACCATATTCACACATTGCTGCATTGCAACCATATCCTTCACATTGCGTGTGATAAGAACGTTTAACTCCCGGAGGGGCTGGGCAGGGCCTTTGAATCGATACATGGAGACTCGCATACGAGCAGAAGCGATAAATTCTTCGATATGGGGCTTACATTGTGGACCTGG
>RPFO01000514.1:0-25195 GCA_009746045.1 Mesostigma viride
AGTGGGTGCACGGTGCGCGCACCCTTGCGGAAGTGGCCATGGCGACTGCTTTTAGACGAAACGTGACAAATCTGGCTCGCGGAAAGCAGAAAAAATGCTCGATTCTTGGAGAAAATTAGTTAGCCTCTGATTCTAATTTATGGTGGGATAGTTGCGATCTATAATGTCGCGGGCTCTTTTTCCTTACCATCGGCAGGGGGGGTCCGGCCTGAATTTCTGTCGGGATGAATAAAGTATAATTGATGCCTGCAGGTGTGATTGTCGATTGTTGCCAGTTTTGATGGTCCTAATGGAATTAGCTAGTTTAATGATGTTTCTAAAGCCGTAAAAATTCCCGCTGCTATCTTTACCTTTCCCGTCATTTTGCGGTAAGATAACATTAGGCCTGCGCGATGCGCGCCCGACCTCTCAATGAAAGGGTGGCCTTTCTTGTGCGCCTGGGCACGAATAAATGCCCGTTATGGTACGTTCTTGTATTAAACGTCCTAAGATAGCGCTTTCCTGCTTTCTTAGCTCGTGCGGTGGAGCGTAAGCTTTTTGCCTTCTTTCCGGCCAGATGCAGCCATGAAGTTGCGGGTCCTGGCGCTGCATCGCTGGATTCCTGGATGTGTTTTAGCAAGTTCGTCTGTGACGTGGCTGACTTGCTGCAGCGCGTGGCCCACAACCTGTCGGGAAGGTGTAATGCTTTTATTTCCATGCTTCTCTGAAATTTCTTTTGCTTTATAGACAGTTGTGTTCGAGGAAATTCACGCGGTCTTCCTAAGCAGCGGCATCATTTTCCCCAGACACTGACGAGCTGGCACCTGTCTCCTAAAGAAAGTGGCTCGTGCTTGTTAGAAAGGAGGCAGTGTGCATTTTGCGGGACACAATGCTTTGGTGGCACATGCGTCAGGTAGGTTGTTCCAATGGTCTCTTCACCTTTCCCACTGAGTAAATGATAGCCTTTGTCATGCTAACCCGAGCAGCTAGCCACAGGTTGGCTGGATAAAAAGTCAGCTTATTTTCTCTTTATATACTGCGTGTGTGGTCCTCCACATGTCCGGCTTGTTGGGCATTTTGGAAGAGGGTTTTTAATGTGTTGTTGGGTGGAACAACTTGGTTGTTGGCACAAAATCACACATTATTAGCCTGAGATAGGCATGACATATGCTGCTCAGGCGTGTCGTCCTACCAGCCTTGTTGTTAAGGGTAGACTCACAAGGCTGGCTGTGACGATGGAGGGGTGGGGCGTATGACGCTCCGGACATCCTCCTCACACTCCGTGATCAAAGTGGGCATGTTTTTGGGTGTCTAGGGTAGCAAAACAGATGTCATTTTGGCTCAGCACTAGCTCAATTCTCTTTTAGCGTCTACCCAGGTGCGGGCATCACAGGAAAATCAATAACTTGAGCTACGCTTGTCAGAATGAGCTCAAACTTTGGGGTTGTGTTTCCCCCCACTCAGTGGAATTTAAAATGTATGGATGACCCAATCTGATGTGTTAATGATTTGATTTATTTTTTTTGGCTCAAAAAAGTACCCATTTTGCGGGAAAATTAATAACTCAAACAAATGTGACCATTTTGGCCATGTAAATAGCCCAGCTTTTAAAAAAGTGGGGGAACTTTGCAGAAATGTATGGGCAGGTTATTTGTATAAGTGGTTTGTCTTGGGCAAAATATCTCATAAATAGCGTCTTTTTCTATTTTTAGCTCGCCACCGGTGCGTGGTTGGGCGTAGTACCCCCAACAAGTGGTGGCATGAATGTCCAAACATCATATTTATGGTACTCAATCATCACTAGATGGTTCCCGAGTGCATTGGAACTGAAATTCATTAAAGTCAGTTTTTCAGGCTTTTGGACGTGCGAGTCCCCTTAACAAGCACAGGCACCCAGGGGGGGCTTGAGGAGAGGGCCTAGAAGGCCTGCATGACATATGGGGTGGAGGGTATGTATGTGGCTAGGCTATAGGTGGTGTACACATGGCATCTCAGCAGAGAGTAACTCCCTGCATAGGCATCGCATGGCTAAATTCTTGCCCTGGCCCCTGGTAAATTTCTTGGACAGTACCGCATAACGCTTTTTATGAATGATCAGTGGTCATACATTTAATTTATTTTATATGCTGGTCTCTTGTGCATGCATGTTCTAGCTGGCCATCGCACACATTGACCAATAATCACGCATGTTCCCATACGCTGAGGACTCGCAGAGCATCCGAGTTCATAGTTGTCTCACATACAACAAAGGATGTGCGCTTTTTAAATCACTGATTGCTACATGTAACCAGAGTTAATTAATTAATTAATTAATTAAAATCATAGCTCCGTTTAATTAATTAATTAATTAAAATCATAGCCTTTTTAGTCATGTACATGTGTGCCTATGATGTGCCACACTCCAGACGATGCCTAGCCTTATTTAGTAATGTTGTGCCCATGCAGGGAGTCACTCTCTGCTGAGAAGCCATGCCATAGCTCTTGTATAGCCATGATGATCTTCCCCCTCACAGGCATGCTCCCCCCTTACCCGGGCATAGCGTGATAGACCATGAGGGTGCGGGTGCCCTGGTGCACCTAGAGCAAGTGTTGTTTACATTCCCACCCTTGCAGGAAGTAGCTTAGAATGTATTATAGGCTCATATGCCCCTTCTCAGGGCTAGGTGCTACATATACTCCCAACGGAGTTATGTTCCTAATTAATTAATTAATAGCTCCGTTGGGAGCATATGTAACACATAGCCCTGAGAAAGGGGCATCTATGGGTTTGTAATACAATCAGGGCTACAACCTGCAGGTGGAGGATGTACAACTATCACCTGCTCTGGGTGCACAAGGTGCACAGCACCGCCATGATGGTTCATGCCTCCTTAACAAGCACAGGCACCCAGGGCGGCTTGAGGAGAGGGCCTAGAAGGCCTGCATGACATGATATGGGGTGGATGAGGTATGTGGCTAGGCTATAGCTGGTGTGCACATGGCATCTCAGCAGAGAGTAACTCCCTATATAGGCATAGCATGGCTAAATTCTTAATGCATCATCCCGATGGGAGGTCCCATTGTAGGCAGGGCGTGGCTAAGTACTGAAAGCATCATCCATGGGGGCCATTATGGGCGCACATGCGCGTGGGCCACATGCAAAGGCTACAGAGAGATGTCCTTCATCATGTCATGGGTGCACGGAGGCCTCGGGCTCCACAACATACTACGGCAATGGCCGGCGTTCAGTTTGTGGTCGCTATATGCTAAACACATGATATCCGTCTGTTTTTATGGGAGTCAACACACACCATGGCCGGGCTGCCCTTCGGCTCCGGTTCCACGTCCCCGCGCGCCGCGCCCCAGTGGTCCGCCCTGACTGGTCTGCTCTACGCCCGGTCCGGGGAGATCCTGAGGACTGGACGGACGCCGAGCACGAGCGGAACCGGTGCCGACGGGAGTACCTGTCGGCCCTGGGCGCCCGGGCGGACGTCGACGAGCTGGACAAGGGTGCCCCCAACGCCGCCATTTTTGCGGGCTTTGCGGCCCGTGCCCCGTTGCTGCACTATACTTTTCGTCCGAGGGTGGTAAAAAGGATCCGAGGCGTAAATTACCACGCGGTAATCTTACCACGCACGATCCCACGCCTGAGATCCAAGGCGGTAATAATTACAACGTCGAGTCTTAGGTAGTAAATTTACTAGCCGTAACGTTACCACGACGTATCTTTCGTAGTACTGTACCGACACGGGAGATTACCGCGACGGATCTTAGTTGAGAAGTTACCACCGGTAAATTAGGTGCCAGTGATCCGATGCTGTAAGATTACGTTTTAGTAAGTTACTAAGGGGGTCTTTGCCTGTCCACGGCCAGATGGATAATTATATATTGTATAATGGTGAAGTGGGAGAACGTGCGTGTCTATTAGCAAATGCAGCGAAATATAAAAATGTAGTTATCAGCCTTTGTCGCCTGTTCAGCAGTTGTCGTTGTCGGCCGTTGTCAGTAAGCGGCTATAGATTATGTGTGCTGGGGCCGGTGAAAAGACGCTAGCAAAGTTCGTCTGAATGGCGTCCAATAGAGGGGATTTCATTCTTATAGTGGATTGTTCGACGAGGAGAAGGCGAGGTTGCTGGCGGAGAATGCGAAAGAGCAGAGGGAAGCAGCGGAAGCCGTGCGTGGAAGATGAGGTAACGGGATGGAGTGTGGGCCCTGGCTTCTGGTTATGAAATGATGGCGGTTGCAGGCCAGCCGTGCTCGCTGGTAATGGGTGTGTGGTGTTGAAATCCAAGTTCTGCGCTTATTCTCTTCTTTGGTCAATGATTGAAGGGATGTCGCCTTTTTTATTTTTGTGCATCTGCGTCCCGTCGTGACTGCCTCGTCATGGACGCCCAGGCGTAGAAGTTCGAACGAGGGAATGATTTTTCAAACGCCTGGATATGTTATGATGGTACGAATAAATGGTAATGGGTAGAGGCGGCCAAAATTTTGTTGGAAGTGTGCCAACGCCGCACATACGACTTGAACAACCCTAGGTATCTTAGGAAAAGGAAGCACGGATACGTCGGAGTGGAGGAAGAGGAAGACGGTGACGATGGTGAAGACGGAGAGGTTTACAATGGAGGCCTTGAGAATGGGGAGACATTGAAGCAGGAGAGCAGGCTAGCGGTGAGTGGCCCGTCATGAATTACATTGTGGTTGCAGTTGTTAGCTAGGCGTGTTGATTGCTTCTTGCCGCGGGTAATCGCTAGCATGCATAACCTTCTTTTTTCAACAGGTGTTCTGGTGCATTGACTGCCGCAAAGCAATTAATGGGACTGATTATGTGCCTATCATGCCGTTTGGGAATCATACATTGCCAACAATTTGTGTTTAGAAGGCGCGCCTTCAGAAGCATATTCAGCACCGCACGAACCAGGTGCTGAAGGCGTGCTTGGAGAGGAAGGGGTATAAAGTGCGCATGACTGCATCGAAGAAGAAGAAGCAGCAGGAATCGGGCAAGACCATGATAACCGAGCCAGGATTGGCTTTCGTGCATGCAGTACATGGTGCGGCGCAGGCAGTGAATGCTGCATCGATTGCAGCGGTGCAGCCTGTGGCCATGGCGGTGCAGCGCACGGGTCCTGATGTGTGGGCGTTGGCGAAGGAGATTCACGATGCTGTCATGGCCACATTGTCAAGCCAAGGAATGGGTGTTGGTTCCAGTCAGGTGCCTCGCCCGGAGGAAGCTTTTCTTCTGTAAGCAGAGGTGCGGCATCAAGCATTTGCAATCGCCATGAGAGCAGTGGAGATGTCTGCGGCATGAAGCATTTGCAATCGCCACGAGAGCAGTGGAGATGTCTGCGGCATTTGGAGATCTGCAGACAATTGCAGGAGGACATTGTGCGGTACGCTTGTAGGGTGTATGCTGTGTTCCGCTCGCTAATGGACATGTGCCCCTGTAACCTCTTCCAGGCTAGTATCTGCTATCCACCTGTTCAGGCTTGAAAAGTAAATTGCTGTACGGTTCACAATTGGCATGGCTTGACATGCACGCGTCCTTGACTGTGTTCTGCATGGGTTTGGGTTTTAGCGGTTTACATCAGACTCTGCTGTGTATCTGCTTAATCAGCCGACGTGTCACATAGGGACAGCAACGGCGCTGGGATGCCGCCCGGTGTGAATGCGAGTGAGGTACGCGCTGTCATGCATGGCGGATGGGGCGTGGAAGCCACGACCCACGTTTTTGTGTTTGCACGGGGGGCTAGGGTGCAAGTTGTTGTGTTGCCCTGTCATTCATATGGCCATGGATACGCGGGAAGCTTTCCCCGTACCCATACTTAATGATGCATGGAGTGGTTGTCACAGCCAAGGGTTTAGCTGTCGTGGGTTTGCTGAGTAATCATGGCAGGCTGCTAGGCTGGTGCTAGAACAGCCATAGCGCGGTTACTGCTATGTCTTGCCCGTGCTAACTGATGCTGCAGCCACATGTGCGTGGAGCGCGAATCGTCCCGTGAGGAGAAGGAGGAGGCGGGGCCGGTGCACCCACGGTCAGGCCGGTCCGGAGAAGAAGGAGGCGGAGCACCCAGTGTGGGAGAAGGAGAAGGCGGGGAAGCACTGAAGCTCCACCCCATGTCAGGCCTCTAGTATAGGTGGCAGTTAACTAAACCCATGCACCTGCAGGTTGTAGCTCAGAATGTATTAAAAATCATATGCCCCTTTGCAGGTATATGTGTAACAGTGACTCCCAACGGATATATGCTGGTTGTCTCTTTGATATGTTCCTAATTTGTTAAATTCTTACTGAATAATTGTTGTCTTTATGAACCCATGAAGAGCAAAGCCCGGTGGGGAGTACATGTAACGCATTACCACGAGAAGGGGTCCCCACACCGCATTTCTTTGCTCTCTGTTCCTACTATGCAGAACAAGAAGAGGTGGAAGACCAATGTCCCGGCTCACACGCCAGCCCCTGTGGGTAAGCCCCCTCCCCCAAAGCGGAAGGGGCGCTTTGGGGAGAAGTGTAGTTAGGATTTTGTAGACTAGATAGCTTAGAGTTAGCTTATTTCGATGTCGCGGCTTGACCCACCTCCACCCATTCAGCAAGGAATATGTGCTACATGATCTCCCAACGGAGGCATGTTATAATTTTATTTGATTGTTTAATGTAGTGTCTTGGGGCATGATGCAGATGAGATTTGTAACTTCCGTGTAATTATGTTTCTATAGAGATTAGCATAGTACTATAAACATCCATCCATCCATCCATCCATCCATCCATCCATCCATCCATCCATCCATCCATCCATCCATCCATCCATCCATCCATCCATCCATCCATCCATCCATCCATCCATCCATCCATCCATCCATCCATCCATCCATCCATCCATCCATCCATCCATCCATCCATCCATCCATCCATCCATCCATCCATCCATCCATCCATCCATCCATCCATCCATCCATCCATCCATCCATCCATCCATCCATCCATCCATCCATCCATCCATCCATCCATCCATCCATCCATCCATCCATCCATCCATCCATCCATCCATCCATCCATCCATCCATCCATCCATCCATCCATCCATCCATCCATCCATCCATCCATCCATCCATTGATCGGGGTATCAAGGAGACAACCAGCGCAGGCCAGAAATCGGGAGAATCAGAAATCGGGGTATAGTCCTAGTACAGCCATGCTACGTCCTGGCTATGATGAGATTACTTGCCCACGCTCCTAGTGTTATGCCATGCTCACATGGGTCTTATTGCACCCACAGATTGCCGGATCGTTAGCGTGTCCGTTTAGCTAGCGTTCCCGAATGCAGCTGTGGCATGCCTTAGGCATGAAGGAGACATTCCTAAAAAGGTAGGGAAACATGCCATGACCTATACCCAGATGTTGCTGGACGACCTAGTGGTCCCAGCCCAGTTTGAGTACCGCATCCACTCTCTCTCCCGTCTTTGGACTGCCATGCAGGACAAGACGCGGTGGAAGAAGATTGTCAAGGCGCACACGCCAGCCCCTGTGGGCAAGCTGCCTCCCCCAAACGGAGGAGCCGTTTTGATGAGTAGCGTAGATAGGCTTTTCTAGACTAGATCTAGCTTAGAGTTAGGTTAGTTCGATTACGCGGCTTCCTCCACACCACCCATCCAACCTGGAATATGTGCTACATGATCTCCCAACGGAGACATGTTATAATTTAATTTAATTTTTTTTTAATGAAGGAGACTGGGGGTCTCTGCCCTTTCTCCTGTTGTGCACACACAGGGATTAAAAGCACTTCGGTGCTCCGTGACTCCCCAACGGGAGCACGTGTTTAATTAATTAATTAATTAATTAAGTATCTTCCATCATCATTCCGTCATCATTCCGTCATCGCGACTAGGAGAAGTGCACCACCCTTATGCTGGCATCTGCCACCCCTATAGTGACCCTATAGTGACCGCGGCCTAGGATGGGGTCTCACCCTAAGCCCTAAACCCTAAAACCCTAAACCACTTGCAAAAACAGAAGTGCCCCCTGCCACCACTGCTCACCAGGTTGTGACATTTAGGCTGGCATCTGTCACCACCCCGGCAGTTGTGAGAGGTGTTGGGGTGTGACAAGGATGGCGAAAAATTGCACGTACTTACTCTTATATAAAGAACGCCCAATTTTTCGCCACCCTGCCACCCCTTGGCGCGGGTCATAGGAGGTGTTTGTCAAGGTGTGAGAGTGATGGCGAAAAATTGCACGTACTTACTCTTATATAAAGAACGCCCAATTTTTCGCCACCCTGCCACCCCTTGGCGCGGGTCATAGGAGGTGTTTGTCAAGGTGTGAGAGTGATGGCGAAAAATTGCACGTACTTACTCTTGTATAAAGAACGCCCAATTTTTCGCCACCCTGCCACCCCTTGGCGCGGGTCATAGGAGGTGTTTGTCAAGGTGTGAGAGTGATGGCGAAAAATTGCACGTACTTACTCTTATATAAAGAACGCCCAATTTTTCGCCACCTTCCCCCGCTGGCCGGCGCTGGGGTTGGCGTGGGTTGTTGGGTGTGGCGAAAAATTGCACGTACTTACTCTTAAGAAAAGAACGCCCAATTTTTCGCCATGGCCTCGCAGGGTGAGGGAGCCGGCGAGGGCCGCGCGGCGGGTGTGCAGAGTGTTAGGGTTTATTAATCTGAAAACTCAGACGACCTATGCAAGAATCCCATACGACCTGCGTCGATGCATGAGAGGTTTACTCTACTTTTTTAAACCCGCAGTTAGAACTGCAATTCGAGACGAAATGAAAATTGTTTTCAGCATATATTGACGCGTTTTATACTGCATAAACGAATTCATTAAAAAATATAACACGTTTACATTCGTTATCAGCTCGACAAGAGCGAAAATGGCAAGCTCGTTGCCGTCGTCAACAAGACGACAATCTACTCCTTGTCCTTGGAGTGTCCAGTCAGGCTCTTCACGTACGAGGCGGAGTTCTTCTTGTCGCCATGGCCGTGGGAGCTTGACGCTCCCTCGCGGCTCCTCTTCCTGCCATTGGAAGTGGCGGTCTTTGCGTCCTCGAAACCCTTCTTTACCTCCTCCCATGCCCTGTAGAGCGCAATGGGGGAAATGCCTGGCTGGCGCTTGGACTTGGAGAAGCCATTGAGGAAATCGTCAACCATCTTAACGCACCCGTCGGCTTGGTCGAGGCGAATCCACTCGCAGCGGTCCTCGACCTTCCTCGGCTTTGCCGCATTCTTCTCGTAGACCCACTCGACGCAAATTTTTGGCGTCTTGCGGTCGACATCGTCATATCCGGCGTCGTGAATCTTGAAGACCTCGCAGGTAGGTCCGGTGCCTCCAACAGCACCTTCGTTTCCGGAAAGAAGGGAGACCTTGTGCGTCAGGTGTGCGAGCTGGTCAGATATCTTTGTCTGGCCGTCCTCGAGACCATCGAGGATTTTCCAAGCATTGCCAACGCCTTCTCGCAAGGCCCTGCGTTTCGGGAAGCCATGGCTACCGGCAGAGGCTTGCAACGTGAGATGCGTGACTTGCACGTGATTTTGCCTATTTGTGCACAATGTGCCAAGGTCCGTTACGTCTGCTGGCACGGCCTGGACAGGACGCGAAGGTGGCTGGACTTGTACAAGTGTCGAACTTGGCTAAATTTCGGAGCGATGCAAGTCTAAGGTGGCCTCTACCACGTGGCGAGTTCTGGGACGTGAATTTAGGTAAAAAGACTCGTAAGCGTGCGAGTAATCAACTGGGTCACTTGTCAAGCGCCTGAACGAAGATTCTAGAGTGTCCACGAGAGTGAATTTTCCGAAGCAACCACCCATATATGATGCGCAGAAATTACTTGCCATGACAATTGCACTTGTTGAACCCGCGAATCTTTTCAAAACGTAGGATGCATACAAAACCACCCGTCTGCACCGGTGGGAATTGAGTCTCGTTTCCGTCAAGTCTGTCAATGTACGACGCTCCTACCGTAATATGTCCTCCGTTTCTGAACAGGTGTGGGTTCTTTAGGTTAAAAAATGCGTGTTCGTTGATCATGGCGTAAGAAAGGATGTCCCCGTCTGTTCCACCCATGACAGTCTCGTTGCATAAAACAATGCAATCCTGTTGGTTATGCTCACCACCGGAGAAACTCGGGGAAACAAGCCCGACAATAGCACGGTCCTCATCAACAGGCACTGCGTCAACGTAGGCATAATGCACACCACCGCGCCATGTACTGTCAATGATGGGCGCCCTCGGGTCTGGTTTGATTCTAAATTGACGTAACCCGGTGGTGGAGTCAATCACGTTTTCAGAGGCCTTGGAATCTAGCACTATTTGATAATAAGTTGGGTATTCCATTGCTTTATTACAAATTGGAAGAGATAATAGTTTCTACGCTGGGATGGCGGCGGGAGTTCCCCACTTGGCCACGAGGTATCCGCGGATCCGTTCAAGCTCGGCCGCGGTCTTGGCGGTGTTGTAGATAAGGATCTCGCCAATCCACCCATCAAAAGCACGACTCGCGTTGGCCGTGTCTCCTCCAATAGCGAGATTTCCCGAACCAGTTGTAGGGTCCGATCCCACTCTGTCATAGCCAGCTCGTCCGTCAAAGCGGGTGATAAAGGCGTTTGTACTGCTGTTGCATGAAAGCGCCAGGACGTGTGCCTTGTTGTCAAAGAACTGAGCCCTGTGCTCACGGTGTCGCATACTGTTTGGAGTAAAGAGGATAACGGTCTGTACTCTGATTGATAAGACATGAGATAACAATTGCCGTTCGACGATCCAAGCATATCCTCGGATACCCGTAACCCCTATTTGGATACGTTGCAGTCGTTAGCTGTTTGGCGACTAAAAAACACTCGCACTTACCCCACCGCATTCCAAAATTGTTCACGGACTCCAACAAGCCAGACCGCGAGTTAATAAACGGAGGGACCGTTTCGAGTTCAGCTCCGCCGTATCCAGTGTCGGGCACTTGGCGGAAGTTGCCTGCGTCACGTGGTACCCGTTCGGCCCTTGTCGTTCACGCGCATCACGTTCCCGCCCGCCGTGTTTTGCTGGGTCGTGCCCGACGTGTTGCTGAACACCGTGGCGCTGTCGGACGGATCGTACCACGCGAACAGCGCGGGGTCCGTTGCCGGGTTGTAATTGTACGTGAACGACAACGCGTTCGATGCTGTGTTTCCTAGCCCTGACGTCGCGCTCGTCACGGTGCCCGCGCCCATGCTTACCGTCGTCACGAAGTCAGACATGGTAGGGGTCACATCGAACGTGTACGTGGCGCCACTTCCCAACAAGTTGGACGCGGTTCCGTTGGTTACGGTGATGTCGCCCAACGCGAACCCGGCGACCGACGTGCTAAAAGTGGCCGTGACTGGGTAAACGGCACCCGTCGGGGTTCCGGACACAAGAGTCACCGACGGATTTGCCGAGTACGTGAACGACAGTGTGTTAGATGCCGCGTTGGCGTTCCCTGTCGATGCGTCCACAACAGTGCCCGCGCCCACGCTGACGTTCGTTGAAGAATTGGCGATGGTTGGCGTCACTTGGAAGGCGTACGACGCCCCACTTCCGGTCAGGTTGGCGGCGGTCCCGTTGGTCACGGTGATGTCGCCCAACGCGAACCCCGTCACCGACCTGCTGAACGTGGCTGTCACGTCCACGGGTGATGAGGATGGCGTCAAGCCCGCGGTCGTCGCGAGGGTTACCGTTGGAGGTGGCGAATACGTGAAGACTAACGGAGTTGCTGCGGTGTTGCCGGTTCCTAGCACGCTGCTTGCTGCGTTCCTCCAACAGTGACTGTTGTCAGTGAATAAGCTACAGCTGGAGTCACAGAGAATGTGTAAGAGGCGCCGCTACCCGTTAAACCAGATGCAGTACCATTTATGACAACGATATCACCCAAGGTGAACCCGGTGACTGTTTCGCTGAATGCTGCTGTCATTGTAATCGGTACCGCGCTAGGATACAGTCCGTGTGTAGTTGTTAACGTGATTGACGGCGCTGTCCTTGCCGGTTTGCGCTTCTTGCGAATCAAAGCAGGACAAATACCATAATCAAACGACATGGAGCTAATATAATATCATCGTCACATTATTTTTTAGAGTTTGGTAGCGGATACTTGAAGGTGGGGAGAAGGGGCAATGCTCGTCTAGCTGGCATTGTCATGGACAGACCAGAATCTGCCATTTCAGGAATGTCAAAAATCAACTTCAACCTGTTAAACGGATTAGCTGTGATGCTAGGGTCTCGAAAGTAGTCCATCGTTTGTCATTACACACGTATATATTTTTTAGAGGTACACGGCTGCCTGCCTGCCTGCAGCAATGTCCATCTTCGATTCGCATTCCGTGAAGAGGTAGGAAATACAGTCCGTTGCTCCCTTCTCGACTCGCAGCGTGACCACCGATGCCGTGCCACGAAGGTCAAGGCCGCTCATGTACTCTGGACCGGCACATGGCATATTAAGGTGACACGCCATCGTGAAGTTGTTGTTTAGCCACGTGGTAGGAGTCATGCCCTCACGGACACAGGACAAAACATTCCCTTGGTCACCGAACGCAGACAACAGATTGATCCACGCCTCCGTTGCGTTCGTACGGTATCCAGGCGCCAGGTTGGATCCGTTGATGTCGTATTGGTAGGAAGTCATACCATCCGCGATGTGATTGAACATCGTATTGCCAGATGCGTTGGTCACGTCCGCGCCGGCAGCAACCTGAATCGCCAGGAGTTTGCTGGCGGACGCGGAAGACAGCGACGCCTTGATGGCATAGGGAGTGCGAGTCCCGAGCGACTGTTTGGTGGACTGCCACGTCCGCCACTTGAAGGAGAGAGTTCCACCCTCGGCAAGCCTGGACGAGAAAATCTGGCCCACGATATCCTCTTGGAACCTGTACGTGTCGATGCTAAAGTGGATGTTGCTCAGTTCGAAACCAACACCTGTCGCTGCTGGAACTGCCACGATGCCATCGCCAGCAACAGCTGCTTGCGCCACGCTAGGAAGCATCACCCCTCCGTCCATGAGTGTGATTCGGATCTCGATGGGTGGGAAGAGACTCAGATCCACGATCCGAGGCTCGCCACTCAGGAATCCCAAAAAGTGGTCAATGACGCCGTCCACTGCGGTGTTTGCCTTCACGTTGTTTGTGAGAGTGCCAGCCACGTCAGCGGTGACGGTGTTGATATTCTTCGACCAACCAGCGGGAGCCTGCGCGAGATTGTACTCGACACCGCCGTGCACCGAGAGCAGCGTATGGAACAGCTGGGAGTAGTCGTTGATGCTGTCGACGGTCTGACCTCCTGCCAGTACCTCGAGGCGCCTGATGATGGAGGACGTGTACGCGGGGAACTTTGCGAACCCCGCCGTGGTCGTGGGGGTCCCCGTGAAAAACATTGCGAAGGAGTGCAAGTCCACGAACCCGGACGTGGGGAGGCGGACCGCGACCACAGACCCTTGTTTGATGCCGTCGCTTGCTGAGAGGGTGCTGAGATGGACTCGTTGAGTCGTGTGCTGACCCAGCGCCTTCACGAGGTATTGCATGGACTTGGGGATAGCGCGCGAGTACCAGGAATTGTCCGAAGCCATAGATTGTGTATACATTCGAATGAGATATTTTTACTGAAGAAGCTGGCCGAGTATGGGATTTTTTACCTTCGCTCCATCAACCCGTCTTTCGAGGTTGGACAAGGCGCTCAGACCAGTGTTTGCGACCGAGTACGCTTTCCCGAGCAGCGTACTCTTCGCGATCATGTTGGATGGGATGTGTCCGAGCGCGGAATCGACAATGCCCGCCGCCTGTTTGGCAGCCCGCCACAACGGTCCGAGCCCCGCCAAAATGTAGCCTCGTAAGAAGGACCCGAAAAGTGGCGCGAAATGCGATTTTTGGTGTGTGCGTGCACGACGGTGACCGAATTTCCACCGATAGGCATGGCGGCCTGGCAGGCTACCGTGAGCGAATAAAAATGCAGTATAGAGGCTGGAAATTTTAGTGTATGCTCCTACGATCATATAATACTTGCCAATATTTTTTTTCGCCTCAAATTCTGCGGAATCCTTCGGCATTTTGGCGTCATTCACAGGTGGGTGCCTGTTTTGTCGCCGATTTTCTCTCGACCCCATCAACCTGGAGCAAAAAATTTTCCCGATGAAAGTGGCCCCGACCTCTGGTTTTTTACCCTAATCGACGCATTTTTTAGTTTTAAAGGCCTTGACCGAAGCACTTTTTTCATTACCGCTTCAGTTTGCTTTAAATTAGCTGCCGCGATTTTTTATCCCATTTCAAGGCTGGGCCAGGCGTCGCATACCCGTAATTCGTTTTAAATTGTTTTTGTGCCAAATATCGTGTCTTTTGCAGGCGTTCTTGGCATCAAAGACGCCATGGCTTCAGGGGCTAAAACGGACCTCCGCACATGCGTTTCCTGCGGCGAGCATGCCAATGCCGCCAGCAATTTTTGCGCGTCTGTGACACGGACATGCGATGCAAGACCGTTGTCGACGTGACGGAGTGGTATGTGCACATTCAGGCGCAATTTTTTTCGCTGTTGAAACCCCGGCCGGTAGCAGACAAGTATTTCACCGTATCCCCTTTCCCCGAGTCTCTCTTTTCCGTCATGTTTGCATCTTACGGAAAGCGCGTATAAAGCATCAGTGAGCGACAGTATGATGGCGAGCCGTTTGCTCGCATCAGGGCTGTCCGGCTTATTCTAGAGACAAGCGATATCAAGCAGAATTTGCAGCCGGCTGTGAGGGAGGGGCCCTGCTGGGGTGGGAATAAACTGCTGTGAGTGACCTACCCTCCCCTCCCTCCCTCCCTCCCTCCCTCCCTCCCTCCCTCCCTCCCTCCCTCCTCCCTCCCTCCCTCCCTCCCTCCCTCCCTCCTCCCTCCCTCCCTCCCTCCCTCCCTCCCTCCCTCCCTCCCTCCCTCCCTCCCTCCCTCCCTCCCTCCCTCCCTCCCTCCCTCCCTCCCCCTCCCTCCCTCCCTCCCTCCCTCCCTCCCTCCCTCCCTCCCTCCCTCCCTCCCTCCCTCCCTCCCTCCCTCCCTCCCTCCTCCCTCCTCCTCCCTCCCTCCCTCCCTCCCTCCCTCCCTCCTCCCTCCCTCCCTCCCTCCCTCCCTCCTCCCTCCCTCCCTCCCTCCCTCCCTCCCTCCCTCCCTCCCTCCTCCCTCCCTCCCTCCCTCCTCCCTCCCTCCCTCCCTCCCTCCTCCCTCCCTCCCTCCCTCCCTCCCTCCTCCCTCCCTCCCTCCCTCCCTCCCTCCCTCCTCCTCCCTCCTCCCTCCCTCCCTCCCTCCCTCCCTCCCTCCCTCCCTCCCTCCCTCCTCCTCCCTCCCTCCCTCCTCCCTCCCTCCCTCCCTCCCTCCCTCCCTCCCTCCCTCCCTCCCTCCCTCCCTCCCTCCCTCAAAAGCTCGCTCGCTCACTCACCCACCCACCCATCCACCCACCCACCCACCCACCCAGCCACCCACCCACCCACCCAGCCACCCACCCACCCACCCACCCACCCACCCACCCACCCACCCACCCACCCACCCACCCACCCACCCACCCCACTCCTGCTCGCTCGCTCGCTCACTCACTCACTCACTCACTCACTCACTCACTCACTCACTCACTCACTCACTCACTCACTCACTCACTCACTCACTCACTCACTCACTCACTCACTCACTCACTCACTCACTCACTCACTCACTCACTCACTCACTCACTCACTCACTCACTCACTCACTCACTCACTCACTCACTCACTCACTCACTCACTCACTCACTCACTCACTCACTCACTCACTCACTCACTCACTCACTCACTCACTCACTCACTCACTCACTCACTCACTCACTCACTCACTCACTCACTCACTCACTCACTCACTCACTCACTCACTCACTCACTCACTCACTCACTCACTCACTCACTCACTCACTCACTCACTCACTCACTCACTCACTCACTCACTCACTCACTCACTCACTCACTCACTCACTCACTCACTCACTCACTCACTCACTCACTCACTCACTCACTCACTCACTCACTCACTCACTCACTCACTCACTCACTCACTCACTCACTCACTCACTCACTCACTCACTCACTCACTCACTCACTCACTCACTCACTCACTCACTCACTCACTCACTCACTCACTCACTCACTCACTCACTCACTCACTCACTCACTCACTCACTCACGCACTCACGCACTCACTCACGCACTCACTCACGCACTCACTCACTCACTCACGCACTCACTCACTCACTCACTCACTCACTCACTCACTCACTCACTCACTCACTCACTCACTCACTCACTCACTCACTCACTCACTCACTCACTCACTCACTCACTCACTCACTCACTCACTCACTCACTCACTCACTCACTCACTCACTCACTCACTCACTCACTCACTCACTCACTCACTCACTCACTCACTCACTCACTCGCTCGCTCTCTCACTCAGTCACTCACTCACTCACTCACTCACTCACTCACTCACTCACTCACTCACTCACTCACTCACTCACTCACTCACTCACTCACTCACTCACTCACTCACTCACTCACTCACTCACTCACTCACTCACTCACTCACTCACTCACTCACTCACTCACTCACTCACTCACTCACTCACTCACTCACTCACTTGCACATGCACCACATGCGCAAGGAGGACACCAAGCGCTGCACCAACCACTGTTCAATTAGCTGGGCTGTGATGCCAATGGCAAGGGTACGGGGGTGTCCATGTTGGTGCAGGACATGAAGGCTGACAAGGTCAGGCAGAAATTGTGCAGGGAGGTGCCACTACCTCCTCGCGATACCGAGATGAGGGCGCGCAAACGCATCAAGGCCGTGCCGCCTGTGGAGTAATTTTCAGCTACAATACTTGGCATGCTGTGGGTGTACATGTAAAATGACCTTTCTAGCCCATTCGACAGCTGCGAATATTATTTTCAGCAAGCCCCTCCGTATAATGGAGATTGCGTGAGCATCCACATGGCCACATGTGCATATTGTCAGCTGTGCCCAGCCAGTGTTTATATCGATGAACTTTTGTGTGTGGCCCCTGGAGGTTGTGTTTTATCACTTGTGAATGGTTTTCATGTTTTAATGAGTAATCTAATTTGGAGCTGACCATGTATTCCACAATGGCAGTTTCGCATCCATGGGTATAGTAAGCATTTGCAGTGGAAACTGGCAGGTATGGCGTTGATAACTCTACCAAATAGAATATGATGGGCCTGAGTTTTTGTGGAATGTCTAAAATAATGATGGCAAAGGTGCATGCAAGTTTCCAGCCTCAACAGAGCACATCTTGTATGGAAACTGCAATGAAATGTGTTGAAAATTGCGAAATAGGTGCATTTTTGGTAACATTTGTGAGCAAACGGACATCAAATAAACCATGATGGGCCTGAATTTTTGTGGAATGTCTAAAATAATGATGGCAAAGGTGCATGCAAGTTTCCAGCCTCAACTGAGCACATCTTGTATGGAAACTGCCATGAAATGTGATGAAAATACGAAAAACGTGCATTTTTTGTAACATTTGTGAGCAAACTGACATCAAATACAACATGATGGACCTGAATTTTTGTGGGATGTCTAGAATAATGATGTTTAAGATGCCTGCAAGTTTCCAGCCTCAACGGAGCACATCTTGTATGGAAACTGCCATGAAATGTGATGAAAAATACGAAAAACGCACATTTTTGCTAGCATTTGGTGGCATTTTGTCACCAAATGCGGTTGGATGACCATCAGATCTTGTGTACAGTCATAAGTCATGAGTATCAACTTACTTGCAAACAGCCAGGTCAAGAACTCTTCATTTGCATATTAGAAGGTATTTGTTTATATTAAAATCCTGAAAAATGCTAAAAATAGACATGCCAAAAATAGGTCAGCTGAGGTCCGGTAGGTCCGGAAAGTTGCAATCCTTCTACTAGTGTCCTGAAGATGCTACCTACCAAGATCTAGCATGTTTCGACTATAATTGCGTCGTGCAGGAGTAATAAGGCTATTTTTTGGCACTTTCAGACCGTTGTGGCGCCCCGTCGCCAATTTTTGAGATGACTTCGCCAGCGACGTGCCCGGCTTTCTTGACAGCTGACACGATGGCCGCCCCGTCGCCGACCCTCTTGATAGCGTTGCCGGCAAACTCTCCCACGCGTCTAGCCACGTTTCCGATTGCTCCAAAATTAACTTTCATCGTCCTCGATAGTACTAGATGGCTGAGAAATAAATCTGGTTTGTGGCTGGACGGTCCTGTCAAGGGCCATATACTTCAAAACGCTCCCGATCTTCCTCGCCTCTATTCCCATCGCCTTCTGAGGGCTTATGCGGAAGGAGAGCTGAAGAGCCCAATCCGAGTAGACAGTTATAGGAGCGTCGTCCTCGTCGAGCAGTCGGATCGTGATGTTGCTGGGAGAGTCCTTGAGATGCTGCCACAAAGGGGTCGCTGCCTGCCAAACAATGGGTTCTAAGAACTGCGACATGTTGGGACAGACGGCCAAAAGGCCTCCATATCCCGTGCCTGTCGACGATGATATCACGTTTCCTCGAACGATGTCGCTGTATACATACACCATTCTCAGTCTCCCATTCGTTGCTGGCCGGTTGCTAGCGAGGACACCTGTGAAAGGATATGATCCTTCCATGAGCCCCAACACCCGGCCCGTGGGCTCATCCACCGCGACAGAGAACTCGGTGGCATTTGTCACGGTAAAAGACTAGTCGCCCTGTTGTACGTGACCGAGAACCCAGGATCTACCGCCTTCAAAGCTTCCTCTATGTTTTTTCGGTTTTCGATAGTCGTGTACGAGCCGAGCGGCAAGGTCACCTTCGTAGGGGACTCGCTGCCAGACAAACGGACAGTGAAGTATCGGTTTCCTTCGCTGATGTGAGTCTGTTCAAACGGGATGGTCATGAGGGTAAGCCCGACGTCGTGATAATCGTCAAGGAGTCCCGCCGGGATGTCCCATACCGGATCCACTAGCGTCCCGCGAGTTCGGTTCTCCGTGCGAAGAGTGAGTGTCAGCGTTTCCTGGATGAACTCCTTCATCGGCCACTTCTTCTGACAATAGCTCAGAAGTAATTTCGTTTGTCCCAAAAACCTTGACGACGCCTTCCTCAATTTTCGCCGATGCCCTTTTCATGGCGCGCCTTGTCTTCCCTGTGAGTGGCTTCTTCTTACAGTAGAGCATGGCTGCCTCAATGAACTCTCGTGGGACATTTGGATGGAGGGTCATCCATTGAGAGATCTCGAGCATCTCGGCGTCAGTGAACAGCGGGCTGCTCATGTTTACTCTTCTGTGAGATTTTTTTCAGCGCCTTCTTTTGGAATTCCCACGACCGTGTTGTGGACCCTCCTGAGATGCAGCAGGAGGTTTTTTTCGTTTGCGAACGTGCTCTTACACCCGGGTTGTGGGCATTTCCACCTCGCGCCTCCCACCTGGACTCGTTTCCCGACAGGTACACCCGCAGGCTCCGGGGGTGCCGCCACTGCTTCATCGACGACAACCGGTTCGGGAGCCGGCGCGACAGGGGCCGGTTGGGCATACGCGGACAACGGGGGGTACGCGACCGGTCTAGAGTTCGCCATCACTGACGCCATGAGAAGGGCATCCTTGAACCCTCGCGCCTCTGCGACCTTCCCTTTGTTCACCGCTCTTCGGACCGGCGCGCTGTGGATGACAATGGTGTTGGTCGATGAAGCGGTCACCTGCGACTGGGGTGCGACCTTACGCTTCGGTTTTCCCCTTTTACTTGAAGGACGGCGCCGTGCTGATTTCTGACGCCTTGCCATTTCTGCATATAATCATAGATTTTTATAACGTCCAAGTGAGGGTCTTGTTAGTCGACACGGCCATTTTTCCAGCGCGCGACTTGCAAAACGCGGTAGACAACGCTATGTTTGTTGACGTGTCAGTGGTGATGCGAGGAATCCGCAATGCGATTTCAAACACCCCGTCATCCTCCTCGTATCCTGAAACAACATTCCAGTTGCTGCCAATTATAACGTTTACCGGCCAGACGGACAGGCCGCTAGCCGTTAAGCGATATGGGTTTGATATGTCGAGAATCGTTGGTGGGTTGTTATCAAATGTTAACCTGACAAGGATATTGGTCAACGCGGTCGGAAGAGTTAGTTCCGATTGCGTGGCCGGGTCGTGGAAAGACATCACAGCCACGGGGCGCCATGCCAAAATTGCGGAAGCGGGTAGTCGTATATGGGCTGCCTCAACCGACCAGAGTCTGCTTCCAAATCGTGTGCGATATACGCCTAGTTTCTCGGACATCTTCATACAGGGCCACGTCCATCCCGTGATTGCCGCCAATTGACGACAGGCTTGAACCATAATAGTAGCTTAGGCTAGAAGCA
Source organism: Mesostigma viride (assembly GCA_009746045.1). Taxonomy (NCBI): domain Eukaryota; kingdom Viridiplantae; phylum Streptophyta; class Mesostigmatophyceae; order Mesostigmatales; family Mesostigmataceae; genus Mesostigma; species Mesostigma viride. The sequence continues at coordinate 20,316 of RPFO01000514.1, forward strand.
AATAAAAGCGGGCTCGGGCCAGATACTGTTGGATCTAATACCTGGAACGTCACGGTCGCCAAATGGATCATACCAGTAACTGGAGGATCAACCAGTGAAATATGATCACAGGTTATGTCAACGTACGACGAGGATTTTGAATCGTGGTTGTAGAAAAACCGCCAGTCCACGCTTCTCCAACGACTACGCTGATAAGCAACGGATCATTGCTCAACTTGGTGTTTGAAAATCCAAGTCTTACATAAAACTTCCTCACCGACTGACGAGCTGGTAGAATCCCATATATTTTGGCAGTATATTGGTTCATTTGCACGCCGTATTGAACATCGGGACACTTAACAACCGTGCGGATGACACTCTCATTCGTGAGTGTTAGCTCCTTAAACCAAGTATCCGCCACACCCGGTACGGGTTTTGTGACGCTATATTTGCCAAAAATGCTACAATTCCTCGACGAGGTGGACCTGTGACGCAGCTCCAACACGTCTCCAACGGCCGTGTACGCTCCGGAAGGATTGTTGGTTTTTAGGGAGTCGAACTCTATGTCTTGTAGGTCATCTTTGATTGGCCAGACATACGCGCCGTGGTACTCTCCGCTCAAGTGGAAAATTGGTCGGAGGGCATCGGAATGTACGGGTCAATAATGTCTGTAGGGTGGCTGTAAATATACCGGACGAGTTTGAGATTTTGTCATTTCACTCAGTTTTTGAGGAGTTGTTTTGATATATAACGCTCACTTCCCATCCGATTTTCTTCGAAATGCCACCCAGTAGCTGTTTTGTTGTCTCCATGATGAGTTTAACGTGTATCGAACCTTCGACTTTTGATTGTCAAACAGGTCGAGTGCATAGTCACTGTGGTGCAGATTGATACCCAGCATACCCCAATGCGTCGTAGCCGCATTTCTCCAATTCTGATGGGCATCTGTCGTGGCCGGGTGATATTTATTCGTCAAAGACATAGTATTTTCTGCAAACGAACGAAAGCATCGTTGCTGCCCAAATATAGCCGAAAACACAATAGAAATGGGCCGTCTATGAGCTGCTCTGAAAAAACAACACATTTGCTTGGTGCCGGAGTGGCTGTTTTTACAAAAAAGAATTTTTCGGGAGACCCTTCAAAGTAGTATTTCGTCGCTTCTGCTTGCAGCGTGGTCACGGAGTGGCGCGAGAATGATTCTAGAGAATGGAGTCGTAGCGGGGCCGTCTATCTCCACGTTCTCCTGACAGGTTTGGCGAGTCCTTTACGGTTACGATCCTGTATCTGAGTTCTACATCATCGCCTTCGGATGGATTTTGAAACGTCGTTGTCTTCAACGTCCCATCCAAGGCCCCTTGAGATACTCCGTTCGCCAACAGATGAAAACCGGTGAGAGGAGGCAACGACTTTCCCCACCCCACATCATGGTCTGCGTAGACGCCGTTGATCGCGATTTTTACAGGATTTAGATATGAAATGTAGGAACTTGGTGTCCGGATGCCGGAGTGCAGTTGGCTCATTTTTGAAACGCATACCATCACCCCTCCTTTGTGGGTGGTGTAGGAGGTGAGGGTCGAGTCGTTGTAGACGTCTATCTCGTAGTTCATATACTTGTTACTATCTGCCGCGACTGGCGCGGTGATTACGGCGTCTTCCCCGCGCAGTCCCCCGTTTTGCGAGAGGGAGACTCCGCCGATGGTCGGAGTGGTCGGCGTGAGCTGGGTGGAATTCATGTACCACCTGATGGGGAGTTTGCGTTGGTATGCGAAGGGGGTCGTCATCTTTATGCCCTGTTTGAGGGTCGTTCCCTCTACGACCTCCCAATTAGCGGTGGTTGGATTGGTGCTCCAGTAGAGTGCGTTCACAGGGTCAATCGGACCCATTCGCCAGTCCGTCAGTGGCGAGTATGTACGCGTGATGGTGAAGGATCTCCCAGTTAGTGGAAGGCGGCGGTTGTCGTCGCGAATCGTGGCGAAAGACAACAACTCCACGCGGAGAGGGAGGCCGTTAAATCGAGATCCGCCGAGACCATAGAAAGAGTCGGAAAAGTATGGATATCCTACCTCTCCGTCCACAACGCTCTCCCCCGTGCGCGCCTGGGTCGTGTGGTAGTCGCGATAGGTAAACTTACAGATTCCACTCGCGTCGCCATTCGTAACGTTGTAGGGCAGCTGGACTCGCACATCCTGGTCATTGATGACGTTGAACGCGTTTTGGTGCGACACGGTCGTCCCGTCTTCGAGATGGAGGACGAAATCCCCGTTCAAGTTAGCTATCGACGTTTTGCCTACCCCGTGTTGGTCAAAAAGGTAGTCCAATTGCGCGCGGGTCAGGACTCTGCCACCAGGGTCTAGCAACGTATCAGGGCTAAAGTCGAAGACGTGGTACTGGGTCGCTCCCACTTTCGCCGTAAGGTAAGGTTCATTTAGAGTGAGATCGTCGACTAAAGTAGTCCCTGATTTAAAATAGGAATACCCATTCACGACGAGACTGTAAGCAAGTTCCGATGGGTCGCTTGCGGTCTCGTCGTCGTAATTGTCTCCGAGTCGCACATTTGTCGGCTGGCTCGGGTAGAAAATTTTGAATCCGTCGACAACGAGTGACTCATCGAATGGATGTGAAGTGCCAAGAAGTAACGTAACGCTAGCTTGAAGCCCATCTATGTCTGTTTCGATGTTAGAAACACGCTCCTCCATTTCAGGGTCGAGCGTTAACCCGGTGGCGAGATTGGTCGGTCTGCTCAATGTTGTTAGAACGACCATTTATTATCTACCTAGAATATAAACATGGCCTCTGAGGCTTCAGAGACCCCAACGAGCTACCAAGACGAAACCTTCGCCGAGACGCGGGAAGAGCAGGTTGACCTGGTCAAGACAATTCGAAAGGGACAACCGCTGAATGATGAACAGAAAAAAGCCCTTCGCGACAAAATGAGGGTTTACCAGCAACGCGCAAAAGCCGAGAGGGAGAAGAGACGAAACGAGAAAAGGAGGCAGAGATAACGAAACGAAAGGTCCTTGCAAAGGAATTGGAGATTCAGCGGCAAAGGCTAGTCGAACTCGAGCTGCAAGAAGCCCGCAACAAATCGCGGATTGAACGCCTTCTCGCTGAAGATTCCGTCGCCTCAACCCCCGCCGACACGCCAAAACCAAGACGGGGTCGAAAGCCCAAGGAGACAGAGCCGGACTCTCCGCCACCCCCGATCAAGACCCGACAGCTCCCACCTCCACCACCGCCACCTGTCGCGATGACGCCATACGAGATGCGCATGGCCGCCATCCGCGCGTCTCTCCTTGCTAGTCTGGACGATTAAAATGTCTTCAGAATGATAATGGCTATCATCGAAGAGCGACGAATTCATTCACTTGAGAACAAAGACATCAAGCAACGATACGCCCCACAGCGTCCTGCTCCACCGAATATGCCGAGTCTTCATTTCATCGCAAACTTCTGCGGAGCTCGACGGTCTGGGAAAACTACATCGGCAGTCAACATGGCGAAGGCTTACTTTGCTAACAACTCATTCGACAAGCTGTACCTCATTTCAGGGAGTGCCCACACGGAGCCAAAATACAAGGAGCTCCCGGAACCAGCTATGACGATGGAAGTCTACTCTAACCTGGCATTCGATGGGATGATAGATCATATAAAGTCTGACCTCCACGAATACGAGAGGTACAAGACGATCTCAAGGTGTGGGAAACGTTTAAACGCGAATACGTGGACGGGAATAGGCCGGGCCCACTTCGAATGTTCCGCGGTCCAAGCCAAGTGTGTGACACTTTTCCTTCAATTTTGAGGCAAAAATCTTGAATTTTGGCTTGCGAACGTATAAATTTCACGTAAATATTACAATTTGTGGGTATTTATCTCATTGTAAGTCTCGTGTGACATAAAAACTTTACATTAGCGTGAAATTGCATTGTTTCATTGAAGAATATCATGGATACATTCGTCGCACTTGAGACGGAGTCGACTGAATTTACTAAAGACTCGTCCAACATAAAATAAAGTCTTCGAACGTCACTTCTTATTCTTGCTCCTTGCTTCTGCTTCCAATTTCTGCTCTTCTGTTTTGGACTTCTTCCTCTTTGGATCGATGGACATCGCAGGTGCCCACTTTGCCACATCATTCCAACTCTTTCCGTCCATCAGAGTCACCACCTTCTTCACATAGTCCAAAGGCATCCAGAACTTGCCCGATGCAACTTTCCGCCCTCTGTCTCTTCTGGAAAAAACTTCATGCAAACGTCCCTCCATTTCCGATCGTATCCACCTACCTGCCCGTACAACTTCACCTCCTGTAACTTGGTATACTTTTGCTTTTCCCTACTCGCATTGGCCCTTCTCATGGTGTTCTCGGCCCACCCATCAATCCAGAAGCACTCCGGTGCTCCGTGTTTCTGTTCCCCGTCCATAAGTCTCATCCACAGCGTAGGCTTCTCATAAGGCTCTTGGCTCTGCGCATTCGCTTCCACCCCTTCAGACTGAGCAGTAAGTTTAGCTGCAGGACCGAAGCCCACCGCAGCGTTCGCCCGCACCACATCATTACCTGCGCGTAACCAATCGGCACATCAACGACGGACTAAAGTCAACGTAGATAGATTGCAAACGAATTAAAAAAAAAATTCAGGATACATGCCACGACCAAAACAGCGATTTCCTCACCCTTTGTTATTCCTTTCGGAGCTCGAGTAGCAGCTGTCTTGGGTCGAGACGAGCCGGAAGACTTGGAGGGCGCGGCAGGCTTCTTCCTCCCCTCAGACGTCGCTCTGCGAGTTGACCCTCCTGCCCTCCACCCCTTGCCCTTCCATTGACCCCTTCGCCTCCCTCCATCTTCCTCCTCCTCTCTCGTGTCATCCCGTCCTCCTCCTCCTCCCCCTCCTCCTCCTCCTCCCCTC
>RPFO01001874.1:0-25179 GCA_009746045.1 Mesostigma viride
ATCTATCTATGTATCGTGGTGTGCACTCGCCCTCGTGCGCAGCATACAGTTTGGATGTCGTTGTGTTGCAACTCCGCCCCTTGCTCGTGCGCGGATGGATTGTACGTAGTGTGTGCAGGCGTCCCTTGCGTGCTACTGTGGCCTGTATGTACGGTGTGTGCAGCCTGCCCCCCAAGCTGCCCCATGGTGTCTGTACGTGTGTGTGTGCAGTGCCCCTTGCGTGCAATGTGTGTGTAACGTGGCTGTGTGCAGCCGCCCCTTGCGTGCGCAGGCGTATGTACGTGTGTGTGCAGGCGTCCCTTGCGTGCGTGGTGATGTACGTGTGTGTTGCAGCGGGCCCTCTCGCGTGCTACACATGTCGTGTGTACAGTGTGTGTGCAGTTGCCCCTTTGCGTGCATGGTGTGTGTTACATGTGAGTGCGAGTCGCTCCTTGCGTGCACGCGGTGATGTACGTGGTGATGTGCCACTGCCCTTGCCAGTGCGCGATGTTATGTACCGTAGATGTGTGCAGCCGGCCCAGTTAGATTGAGATGTTAGGCTTGACACCACGGTCATCTTCCGGGCCTGCGTCGCCCAGCGTATGCCTACCGTCGGCTGAGCGGGACAACCTCGACAGTACGGCAGGGTGTCGTACTGCGGTGTCATGTGGGACGAATGTGCGGTTATGCCAGACCTGTTCCTAGGTTGCTAGCCGACCCGCCAGGTCCGGTGTAGCGGGCCTGACGGGCCGGGTCTTAGCTTGGTTGCTAGGAGTGTCGCATGGCATTGCGGTGATACCACCTTGTCCCACTGGTCGGTCTGCTGCAAGTGTAGCACCGCCATAGGGCATATAGGCGTTAGCACTGGGAGTGCCACGGCACCCGAGTCTGCCAGTATCCATTCTGAGCCCTCAGCTTTCATCGCTCTCTCATTTATATTGTAATTACATCATCATTCGTCTCAGCTTTTACGCAGTTGTTCGTCGTCCACTTCTCCATCCAACTTGACTGAAAGTTCGATATTTTTTTACAAGCAAAAAAAAAAGACTTGGCGTCCAACAACGGAAACAACAACAAGGGGAAGGCGCTGCCAGGCGCCCCTCACCCCGCCTTTCGCCGAAGAGGGCACGCCCTCCACCACCGATGCGAGCGGTACCCCAACGTGCCCCTTCCGCACGGTTGTCGCTGACAACCGAGGCGTCGGGAGGCCCGCAGTGGGGCCCGGCGCCAACCGGGGATTGGCGAGCGGATGCGCCGTTTGCCCACGGCGGTTTGATCTTCATGGCACTGGGGGGCAGGTCCCCCGGCACGACGTTTCACCGTTCGCACGCGTGCACGGGCGGTCCGTGAGCGGGTGATTCCTCCGAGAGAGATGGCCGACTGGGGCCGCCTCCGCGAGGCCTCGGCCTTGCTTGGCTTATCGTCGAGACACCTGCCCGACGTCTGGCACCCCTTCCGCTGGCCGACAGATGGCCCACCATGGAGCAATTTGTACCGGTTTATGGGAAATGTTCCGCCACCGGTCAAGGTTCTCGGGCGCCCACCCCATTTCTCTCCCCCTTGGGAGAGGGACGAATCCCCCGGCCGGTTTTCCCCATTTGCGGGGTGACTGGCCGTGATCGTGCGTCGATCGTTTTCGAGTTGCTTCCAATGAGCAGATAAACGCGATAGAGGTTCATCGGGCATCGCTGATCGAGGGTCGGTCTTAGGATGCAGCATCCCACTGGTTCAGGTTGCGGTTTGGCTGATCTTACTGTTTCGCAATCGGCCGCCAGGCACAACCCCCGGACACTGATTGACAGAGTGGGCCGTCCAGGCAGCGCCGAACGAGAGGCGCTGGCAGTGGTCTCCAGGGACCAGCAGATCGCCGCTGACTTCCCGTTGCCAGCGTGGGCCCAAGTCCGCCAGTTGGCTGGGGCCCGGATAGCGGTTGAGGCGGGCTCTGCCACGATGCCCCGCCTGCGATCGGGGCGCGTGGGCTGGCAGAAGCCCCCCACACGCGCCCATGGCGTGGTGAAGCCCACCCAGGACCCTCTGGCAGGTTCAGAGGGTCCAACCCTCAGCCGCAGGCTCCCGCCGCCCAGCGCACATGGGGGGCCAGAGTGGCTGAGGAGGACTCTCAGTATACGAGTCGCAAGGGACCCCTGCGGCGACACAAGCGCCGGAAGGTCGCAGGGGACCCGGCAGCACGCCGGCGCCTTCCGCGGGCGGGGCTGCAGCCCCCATGGAGGGCTGTCCACGGGCACCTCCAGCGGCTCTGGGGGGCAGGCCCCTCTGGTCGCAACAAGGACATAAGTCCCCTGAGGGCCGGAGGAGGCCCCAGGGTCCACCGGCAGCTGGGCAGCAACCAGCACTGCGCTGAGGGCGACCTGCAGCGCTCGCGACTTCATCACCCGGGTGATGAGGCCGTGTGGCGTGCCATCAGACAGCCACAGCCTCCTTCCGTGGGCGGCCGACAGAGCCAGAGATGGCACGTCCGCGGAGCGGGCAGCCTGGTGTGTGCAATCATTCACGCACATCCTGGGCCTGCCCAACCTCCAAGCGGGCACACGTAGGGTGTGCGACGACCTGCGCCTGCCCTGCAGGCTCTCCTCTCAGGGAGGAGGGTGACAGGGCAGCAGGGTGCGTCTGGCACGCTCACCGATATGCGTTTGCTGGAGCCTCCTGCACAACGCCATCCTTGAGAGGGGCAGGTAGGTGGCTAACTTTGCCTACCTGGTTGCATCATGATTTCTTATTACTACTGACGATGAAGTGTCCCTCTCTCCCACCTTCCATGATTGCGAGGAGCGCCCGCAGCAGGAGGCGGAAGTGACACACATCACACCCCACCCAGCCCTCCCCTAATGTTGTCTAACCCTTCCTACACAGCCCAGTTTGCCCTCCTGCTTTCAGCTCACTCAAGTAGTAGCACTTCCTCTCAGCAGGTCTCTCCTGTGAATGTGCAGCAGCAACACCATCTTCTCCCTCTCCCCCCATCCCCCTCTAGGTGCCCACTTACAATGAAAACCGTCCTGTGGATAGGATTAATGTCAGGGGGCTGCCTGAGGGGTATACTAGGGAGCAGGGGAATCATGCACTTCTCTCTCTGCAGCTGGCTAGGGAGGAACTGAATGTCAAGAATTGGTTTGGATCTCTCATGCAGGGGGATTTCTACCATCAGTCCTCTTCTCAGATTCAGAATCTCATTCTTGTCTTCCAGCGTAGGTATCCCAAGTGGCAGGACACGCAGGCTAGGGCAGTTTGGGAGGCTTTCATGAAGGAGCTAACTGACCTCCTCTCCACCCCCTCATCTGTGGACATATATGGGGCATTCAGGTGGGTAGAGGAATACAGGGTCACATCAGTGGACTATGTGGCTGAGACAAAGAAATATGAGCTAGCCATCAAAGCACGTCCTGATGTCCAGCAGCTAGATCACAAGTTCTTGCTGCGTTCCTTCCTTGAGAAACTCAAACTTGACAAAAACACCTACGCTATGCTTGCACAGGAATGGCAAAGTACTGGGAGGACATGAAGGAGGCATTGGATTATATCAAGCTGGCCTTGGCTCCCCTTAGCCAGGGGGCCATGGGCACCTCTGTAAAGAGGGTCAGGGGGGAAGAGAGGGAGGAGGAGGATAGGGAGAGGGAAGACAGGAGCAAGAGACCTGTCACTATGGCAGAAGTCAAGTCCCTGCTGGGACAAATGTTTAAGGGCAAGGGCAAGGGCAAGGGCAAGGGCAAGGGCAGGGGCTGGGGCAAGGGCAAGGGTAAGGGGCAGTCTCCCTCCAAGGGGGGCAGCTCCAGCAACAACAACAACAACAACAACAACAACAACAACAACAACAACAACAACAACAACAATAACAACAACAACAACAAGAAGCAGGACAAGGAGGACAAGTCTTCTCAGCGGTGCACCCGCTGTGGCATGAAGTACCACCTGCGGCCCACCTGCCGCAAGAACGTGGACGAGCTGGGGCATTTGGACGTCCTGTGCCACAAGTGCCACGGGCCGCCCCACGGTGACCCCAAGGACTGCAAGCGGCCTCCTTACGGCAAGAAGTGTGAGTCTCCCTCTCATGCTGGCTTGAGTGTGCCTGCTTCACCTCTTTCATCTGCATGCCCCACTGTCAGAGCAGTGAGCAGTTCTGGAAAGGTGCTACAGCTGGTTTCAGAAGATTATGTCTCTAAACCAACCTTCACATCTATGGTTCCCAAGGTGTGCAGAGTGTCCCCAGCAGAGGATGCTCATATCAGTTTTCAGGAGCTTGCTTTGCAGTTGCATTTCCTTTATGGGCATGAAGTGAGTGCAGAGGTGGTGGCAGCAGCAATAGGGGGGGCAGCACTCAGACGTGCATGCCAGGTGGTCAGATCCCACTGCCAGCATTGTCAGTTCAATGCACCCAAACCCCCTAAGTGGCATGTAGCTACCCCACCTAAGAGCAAGGGCAGGGTGGTAGGAGATGTCTTTCATATCAAAGGACAATCTTACTTGGCACTTAAAGATGCATGGTCAAGGTACACAACCATTGAACCATTACCTGGAATGGACAAGACACAGTTGCTCAGGGCTCTCTTGATTGCTCAGGCCAGGTACTACCCTGTGGAGGCATTGTTACTGGATCAGCAGTTCACATGTCTTGCCAATGAACCAGGGTGTGAGGCTATTGATCTGGCTGGGCTAGAAGATCATGAGAGGCAAGGCATTATTGAAAGGGCCATCAGGTCCATTAAAACCCTTGTAGCCAAAGAAGATGGCAATCTGCTGGCTGACAGTGGGTCCTATGCTGACAGAGCTCTGTGGTCCACCAGGTTGTGCCAAGTCCTCAACAGGAGGCCACTCATGAAAACCCCACAAGGGGTGGTCATTACACCAGATGGATTGCATGCAGGCATTTATCCACCTGAGGTACTAGCCCTCTACAACGCACAGCGAGCACAGACAGCTAGCAGGTTAGCTGTCAAGGATGCAAAGCATCCACGTCCCACCTTCAGAGAAGGGGATCAGGTCCTATTCTACAAGGAGTCGGGACTAGGCAAGGTGGGTACCTGGCATGGGCCAGCCACCATCCTAAAGTTTAACACCACTGGCAGGACAGTGTTAGTTAAACACAATGACACGGGAAAAATTCACAGGTGTTCACCTCACAGGATGAAATTGTATTTTCCAACTGTGTCAGACGTGGCAGAGGAGGAAGAGCTGTTGGCCGACAGCCCTGTACAGTTGCCTGGCATCCCAGCGTTGCCCAGTGAGTGGTTGTTTGGAACACCCACTGGTGAGTGTGAGAGCCACACCCACTGTGACACCCAGGTCACCCTTGATGATTGCAGGCAGTCACTGCAGGATTGGCCCCCTGCAGCAGAGGGTCACATTGGCAAAACAGGTGATCAGCAACCTATCACCTCTACAAGTGTGAACATAGCTCAGCCACTAGCTGCACCTTCCAAACGCAGCCTAGCAGACGCTGTTCGCATTTTACAAGCAGCTCATAGAGCCAAAGCTCAAACTGCTGCAGGATCAGCTAAGGTGGGGAAGGTTGGGCAGAATGACAATAGCCCATTTATGGTTGCAGTGGACACACAAGCCCAGGTCAGCATTATCAGTGCCCTGGCTGTGCCCCATTTGCCTTTGGAACCTTCACCCTGGCACCATGTGGCTGATTTCTCAGGGCAGTCATCCCTCAAGGTATTAGGTCAGGTCATGTTGACTATACTGGTATCCCCACTCCTTTTCAGGTCTTGGAAGGTTATAAAGGGAATGCTTTGTTGGGGGATCCTTTTCTCTGTTACCCTGGTGTCCTCATATCCAGTGATAGACTATCCATCCAGGACATGGGTGGTGTTGATCTGAATCATTTCAAAATTTCTCTTGAAAAACTTCTTAACACCAACATTGCTTCTGTAAAATTTGCTACACCCAAGTATGCCCCAGGGCAAGAACCCTGTGTGGCAGACCTGGTTCACAACCAAAAACTTCATCCCAACTCATTTGGATTGGGCAAGCATGATGTGGCTAAAATGTCTCCTCTTTCTTATGAACAGATAGAGCAAGACTGTCGCACACACATAGGATTCCTAAAATGGGTGGAGGCCTTTAACAAGGCCAGGGAAGAATGGGTAGTGCCAGATCCTCTTAGTCCTTCTCATACTCCCCCTGTCACACCTATTGACAAAAAGCCTGCAGGGTGCAAGCACTTGCGCCTGAAGTTTGTGTGTAAACATAAGCCAGCAGCAGATGGGTCAGTCATCTTTCATGCTAGACCTTGTGTGACAGAGTTCAAGGGCACCACTGATCTGACAGAGGCAGAGTTGTACACGCCAGGCATTCAGCAAACATCCCTAAAAATCTTGCTGTCTGTCTTTGTGGGTCATCTCAATGATGGGGATGACTATATCTGTAAGGCTACAGACATTAAAAGGGCTTTCCTGAAAGGCTCACCTGAGATAGCACAACAAGTGTGGCATGGTCAGGTGTACGTAGTCTCCACTCCCAGAGTTTGGGCAAAACACATCCCTCAGCAGTACCTGAAAGCTAACATAGGTGTTGAAGGGCTGCAATCAGCTCCTCGCATTTTCAGGATGTCAGCTCAGGCTGTGTTTGAAAAGTTAGGGGCTAGATATGATGACATAGACCCTTGCTTCTTTGTGGTCCCACACCCTCATGGCATTCTCACCTTTGTGTGGCATGGGGATGATCAGCTGATTGCTGGGCCAAGGCGTGCTGTGGATGATTTTATTCAACAAGTGTCACAGCATTTTGAGATTGGCAAGCAAGTAGAGCTGGGCACCACTGCCATAAAATTTTGTGGCACAATGTTACAACTCCAGCAGCATCAAAACCAGTGGGTGTGTGCACTCTACTCTCCCAATGATTACATGCACAGCTGCTTGGAGGTTTTGCAAACAAAAATCAAACCTGGAGCCTGTCCTACCATTAGAGGCAAGCTGGGGTGGTTGTGCTCAACGTGTGCACCTCACCTGGCTGTGGTTAGCAGAGTTGATGATGATGTCTTGATGCAAGTAGGTCACAAAGCCATCACCAAAACTCTCCAGGAGGCCCTCCCCTTATCTTGCACTCCTTGGATCTCCACAAAACCATTCACATCCAAGCTATGATGGATAGTTCCATGGAGTCCAGGCAGATTACCAAGTTGCAGGCAAGGGAGTCAGGCTTGTATTTTGTGCAGAATGATGATGCACCCTTGTCTCTCATTTCATGGTACAGCCGGTTGCATAGACGCAAGGCTGTCAGCAGCAATGCTGCTGAGTGCAGGGCAGTGGTGTCAGCAGTGCTTCATGCCAGGTACTTGAATCATGTGCTGGTTTGGTTGCAGATGCAAGCAGGCAGCAATGCTGGGGTGGTGGCACACTTGCTCACTGACAGTCAGTCAGTCCTCAGTTTCCTTGCTAACCCCTATGCTGTCCACACTGATCTTGACTGGGTGGTCCTGAAACAGGAGTCCACCTACTGGGAGTCCACCCGTCACGTGGAGGACAAACACAACGCTGCTGATGCACTCACTAAAGTGCCTCAGCAGGCAGCTGAACAATATCAGCTGTTGTACCACTTGATGAACCCCTATGGCAAGCAGGCAACCCTGCCCCATAGGGGGGACGCCTAGCAGGGTCCTGTTCACCAGGGCCGCCTAGGTCACCCAGTACCCCTTGGGCAGGTCCAAGGGGTAGGTTGTGGCTTCCAGCAGGGGGGTTGGTTGGAGTCTGTTTTTCATACATCTGCGTGCCCTATGCCCAATAAAATCTGTTTTGATTTTCTCAACACCATGGAATTTCGTTATGCACACCTTCATAGGTGGGCATGGGATGTATCTCACACCTTTATTCCCTAGGGCGTATGCCTTGGTGGAATGGCCTTGAGCTCAGTGGCTCAGGTGCCCCCATTCAAGTGGAGGGTCAAAGCTCCCTTGACAGGTGGTTACCCAGGACCCCAGTTCACTGTGGATATCCTGGGCCACCTGGCCTTACTGTTCAGTGGCAGTATAGGCATGGGTGCTGTCATGTTGTCTAGTACAACGTGCTCAGCACAGGTGCAGGATGAAATATTCCTGTCACCTGTCACCAGGACTTCAGTCCCCCATGTGCAGGGCAGGGGTGGCTGGTCTCCCACGTTGTGCAGGTGCAATGTGGCCAGGTCCAGGATGTCATAGTCCTGTCACCTGTCACTCGGACTTCAGCCCCCTCTGTGCAGGGCAGGGGTGGCTGGTCAGTTACGTTAAATAGTGCCGGAACCTTTTGCCGCCTGAGGCAAATCGGTCCGTAACACTATTTTGCCCGGAATAACCACTTCCGAGCACCCAAGTTAATTCGGCCGAATTAACTTGGGTGCTCGGAAGTGGTTATTCCGGGCAAAATAGTGTTACGGACCGATTTGCCTCAGGCGGCAAAAGGTTCCGGCACTATTTAACGTAACTAAAACCTGGCCTCGTGGAGGGGGGACGAAGAGCCCGAGACATCCGCCTAGGCCACTGAGCACGCACCACTAAATGCGCCGGAGCTGCCTCAGTGAGGATTCGAACCCCTGACCTCCAAGGTGCACAGGTTTTAGTTACGTTAAATAGTGCCGGAACCTTTTGCCGCCTGAGGCAAATCGGTCCGTAACACTATTTTGCCCGGAATAACCACTTCCGAGCACCCAAGTTAATTCGGCCGAATTAACTTGGGTGCTCGGAAGTGGTTATTCCGGGCAAAATAGTGTTACGGACCGATTTGCCTCAGGCGGCAAAAGGTTCTGGCACTATTTAACGTAGGCCGAATTAACTTGGGTGCTCGGAAGTGGTTATTCCGGGCAAAATAGTGTTACGGACCGATTTGCCTCAGGCGGCAAAAGGTTCCGGCACTATTTAACGTAACTAAAACCTGTGCACCTTGGAGGTCAGGGGTTCGAATCCTCACTGAGGCAGCTCCGGCGCATTTAGTGGTGCGTGCTCAGCGGCCTAGGCGGATGTCTCGGGCTCTTCGTCCCCCCTCCACGAGGCCAGGTTTTAGTTACGTTAAATAGTGCCGGAACCTTTTGCCGCCTGAGGCAAATCGGTCCGTAACACTATTTTGCCCGGAATAACCACTTCCGAGCACCCAAGTTAATTCGGCCGAATTAACTTGGGTGCTCGGAAGTGGTTATTCCGGGCAAAATAGTGTTACGGACCGATTTGCCTCAGGCGGCAAAAGGTTCCGGCACTATTTAACGTAACTTGGTCCTCACATGTTGTGCAGGTACAACATGGACAGTGCAGGGTGCAATAAACCTGTCACTCCTCAGGTTGCAGGTAACCTGAGCTCAGTTGACCCAGCCTGGCTGGGTATTCTTTCTCTGAGTGGGCGATGATGATGGAACAACATGGAACCTCTTAAACGGTTACCTTGGCATTTTTACATTGGCTTTCTTGGCTGGTGGTGCACTCCCTGGATAGGCAGACAGGCATAGCTATCTCCCTTGTGAGCTCGCGAGGAGGAGGAACTCCCCGGGCATGTTGAGCTAAACGTGATGCCATCACAAGTATTGCACGAGTTCTGGGGCCCATCTTTTTCAGTCCAGATGTTGCAGTATGGGTGTCAGTTGCTCAGCACCTCAGTCAGCTTGGAGTCAGTCTCCTAGCTGGGCAGGGTCAGGCTTGAAGTCGCTAGCCTTCAACCTGAAAGGAAAACATAATGGGAGTTAGATGAGATGCTTAGGCTGACACACGGATTTCCGGCCTGCGCGCCGCGTATTGCCTACCGCGGCTGAGCGGGACACCTCAGTACAGTACGGCAGGGTGTACGGTACTGAGGTGTCATGTGGACCGATGTGCGGTTAGTGCCAGACTGTTCCTAGGTGCTAGCTCGACCCGCCAGGTCCGGTGTAGCCGGGCCTGACGGGCCGAGTCTTAGCTGGTTGCTAGTGACGTGGTCGCATGGCATTGCGGTGTACACTTGTCCACTGGTCGTGTGCTGCAGGTAGCACCGCCATAGGCATATAGGCGTAGCACTGGGGAGTGCCACAGCACCCGAGTCTGCCCAGTTCCATTCTGAGCCCTCAGCTTTCATCGCTCTCTCATTGTATTATTGTAATACAATCATCATTCGCTCTCAGCTTTCGCAGTTGTTCGTCGTCCCTAGTCTCCATCCAACTGGCCCTTGCGTGCATGGTGGATGTACATGTGAGTGCAGCCGGCCCTTGCGTGCGCGGTGGATGTACGTGTGTGTGCAGCCGCCCCTTGCGTGCATGGTGTGTGTACGTGTGTGTGCAGCCGCCCCTTGCGTGCGCGGTGTATGTACGTGTGTGTGCATGCCGGCCCTTGCGTGCATGGTGTGTGTACGTGTGTGTGCAGCCGCCCCTTGCGTGCGCGGTGTATGTACATGTGAGTGCCGTCGCCCCAAGCGTGCATGGTGTGTGTACGTGTGTGTGCAGTTGCCCCTTGCGTGCGCGGTGGATGTACGTGTGTGTGCAGCCGGCCCTTGCGTGCATGGTGGATGTACGTGTGTGTGCAGGCGTCCCTTGCGTGCGCGGTGTGTGTGTAAGTGTGCGTGCACTCGCCCCTTGCGTGCGCGGTGGATGTACGTGACAGTGTGTGCAGGCGTCCCTTGCGTGCGCGGTGGATGTACGTGTGTGTGCACTTGCCCCTTGCGTGCGCGATGGATGTACGTGTGTGTGCACTCGCCCCTTGCGTGCGCGGTGGATGTACGTGTGTGCAGGCGTCCCTTGCGTGCGTGGTGTATGTACATGTGAGTGCCGTCGCCCCAAGCGTGCACGGTGTGTGTACGTGTGTGTGCAGGCGTCCCTTGCGTGCGTGGTGTGTGTACATGTGAGTGCAGCCGGCCCTTGCGTGCGCGGTGGATGTACGTGTGTGTGCAGCCGCCCCTTGCGTGCATGGTGTGTGTACGTGTGTGTGCAGCCGCCCCTTGCGTGCGCGGTGTATGTACGTGTGTGTGCCGTCGCCCCAAGCGTGCATGGTGTGTGTACGTGTGTGTGCAGTTGCCCCTTGCGTGCGCGGTGGATGTACGTGTGTGTGCACTTGCCCCTTGCGTGCATGGTGTATGTACATGTGAGTGCAGCCGGCCCCTTGCGTGCATGGTGTATGTACACGTGTGTGCAGCCGCCCCTTGCGTGCATGGTGTATGTACATGTGAGTGCAGCCGTCCCTTGCGTGCGCGGTGGATCTACGTGCGCGGTGTGTGTACGTGTGAGTGCAGCCGGCCCCTTGCGTGCATGGTGTATGTACATGTGTGTGCAGCCGCCCCTTCCGTGCATGGTGTGTGTACGTGTGTGTGCATGCAGCCGGCCCTTGCCCCCGTGCGCGGTGTGTGTGTAAGTGTGCGTGCACTCGCCCCTTGCGTGCATGGTGTATGTACATGTGAGTGCAGCCGGCCCCTTGCGTGCATGGTGTATGTACACGTGTGTGCAGCCGCCCCTTGCGTGCATGGTGTATGTACATGTGAGTGCAGCCGTCCCTTGCGTGCGCGGTGGATCTACGTGCGCGGTGTGTGTACGTGTGAGTGCAGCCGGCCCCTTGCGTGCATGGTGTATGTACATGTGTGTGCAGCCGCCCCTTCCGTGCATGGTGTGTGTACGTGTGTGTGCATGCAGCCGGCCCCTTGCGTGCATGGTGTATGTACATGTGTGTGCATGCCGGCCCTTGCGTGCATGGTGTGTGTACGTGTGTGTGCAGCCGCCCCTTGCGTGCGCGGTGGATGTACGTGTGTGTGCAGCCGCCCCTTGCGTGCATGGTGTGTGTACGTGTGTGTGCAGCCGCCCCTGGCGTGCGCGGTGTATGTACGTGTGTGTGCATGCCGGCCCTTGCGTGCATGGTGTGTGTACGTGTGTGTGCAGCCGCCCCTTGCGTGCGCGGTGTATGTACATGTGAGTGCCGTCGCCCCAAGCGTGCATGGTGTGTGTACGTGTGTGTGCAGTTGCCCCTTGCGTGCGCGGTGTATGTACATGTGAGTGCAGCCGGCCCCTTGCGTGCGCGGTGTGTGTACGTGTGTGTGCAGTTGCCCCTTGCGTGCGCGGTGGATGTACGTGTGTGTGCAGGCGTCCCTTGCGTGCATGGTGGATGTACGTGTGTGTGCAGGCGTCCCTTGCGTGCGCGGTGTGTGTGTAAGTGTGCGTGCACTCGCCCCTTGCGTGCATGGTGTATGTACACGTGTGTGCAGCCGCCCCTTGCGTGCATGGTGTATGTACATGTGTGTGCAGCCGCCCCTTCCGTGCATGGTGTGTGTACGTGTGTGTGCAGCCGCCCCTTGCGTGCGCGGTGTATGTACATGTGAGTGCAGCCGGCCCCTTGCGTGCATGGTGTATGTACATGTGTGTGCAGCCGCCCCTTCCGTGCATGGTGTGTGTACGTGTGTGTGCAGCCGGCCCCTTGCGTGCATGGTGTATGTACATGTGTGTGCATGCCGGCCCTTGCGTGCATGGTGTGTGTACGTGTGTGTGCAGCCGCCCCTTGCGTGCGCGGTGGATGTACGTGTGTGTGCAGCCGCCCCTTGCGTGCATGGTGTGTGTACGTGTGTGTGCAGCCGCCCCTTGCGTGCGCGGTGTATGTACGTGTGTGTGCATGCCGGCCCTTGCGTGCATGGTGTGTGTACGTGTGTGTGCAGCCGCCCCTTGCGTGCGCGGTGTATGTACATGTGAGTGCCGTCGCCCCAAGCGTGCATGGTGTGTGTACGTGTGTGTGCAGCCGGCCCTTGCGTGCATGGTGTGTGTACGTGTGTGTGCAGCCGCCCCTTGCGTGCGCGGTGGATGTACGTGTGTGTGCAGCCGCCCCTTGCGTGCATGGTGTGTGTACGTGTGTGTGCAGCCGCCCCTTGCGTGCGCGGTGTATGTACGTGTGTGTGCATGCCGGCCCTTGCGTGCATGGTGTGTGTACGTGTGTGTGCAGCCGCCCCTTGCGTGCGCGGTGTATGTACATGTGAGTGCCGTCGCCCCAAGCGTGCATGGTGTGTGTACGTGTGTGTGCAGTTGCCCCTTGCGTGCGCGGTGGATGTACGTGTGTGTGCACTCGCCCCTTGCGTGCGCGGTGGATGTACGTGTGTGTGCACTCGCCCCTTGCGTGCGCGGTGGATGTACGTGTGTGTGCAGGCGTCCCTTGCGTGCGTGGTGTATGTACATGTGAGTGCCGTCGCCCCAAGCGTGCATGGTGTGTGTACGTGTGTGTGCAGTTGCCCCTTGCGTGCATGGTGTGTGTACGTGTGTGTGCAGCCGCCCCTTGCGTGCCCGGTGTATGTACGTGTGTGTGCAGTCGCTCCTTGCGTGCATGGTGTGTGTACGGGTGTGTGCATGCCGGCCCTTGCGTGCATGGTGTGTGTACGTGTGTGTGCATGCCGGCCCTTGCGTGCATGGTGTGTGTACGTGGGTGTGCAGC
Organism: Mesostigma viride; assembly: GCA_009746045.1. Classification (NCBI taxonomy): domain Eukaryota; kingdom Viridiplantae; phylum Streptophyta; class Mesostigmatophyceae; order Mesostigmatales; family Mesostigmataceae; genus Mesostigma; species Mesostigma viride. The sequence continues at coordinate 13,316 of RPFO01001874.1, forward strand.
CGCCCCTTGCGTGCATGGTGTGTGTACGGGTGTGTGCATGCCGGCCCTTGCGTGCATGGTGTGTGTACGTGTGTGTGCACTCGCCCCTTGCGTGCGCGGTGGATGTACGTGTGTGTGCACTCGCCCCTTGCGTGCGCGGTGGATGTACGTGTGTGTGCAGGCGTCCCTTGCGTGCGTGGTGTATGTACATGTGAGTGCCGTCGCCCCAAGCGTGCATGGTGTGTGTACGTGTGTGTGCAGTTGCCCCTTGCGTGCATGGTGGATGTACGTGTGTGTGCAGCCGCCCCTTGCGTGCGCGGTGTATGTACGTGTGTGTGCAGTCGCTCCTTGCGTGCATGGTGTGTGTACGGGTGTGTGCATGCCGGCCCTTGCGTGCATGGTGTGTGTACGTGTGTGTGCATGCCGGCCCTTGCGTGCATGGTGTGTGTACGTGTGTGTGCAGTTGCCCCTTGCGTGCGCGGTGTATGTACATGTGAGTGCAGTCGCTCCTTGCGTGCGCGGTGTATGTACGTGTGTGTGCACTCGCCCCTTGCGTGCGCGGTGGATGTACGTGTGTGTGCACTCGCCCCTTGCGTGCGCGGTGGATGTACGTGTGTGTGCAGGCGTCCCTTGCGTGCGTGGTGTATGTACGTGTGTGTGCAGTTGCCCCAAGCGTGCATGGTGTGTGTACGTGTGTGTGCAGTTGCCCCTTGCGTGCATGGTGTGTGTACGTGTGTGTGCAGCCGCCCCTTGCGTGCGCGGTGTATGTACGTGTGTGTGCAGGCGTCCCTTGCGTGCGTGGTGTATGTACGTGTGTGTGCAGCCGGCCCTTGCGTGCATGGTGTGTGTACGTGTGTGTGCAGTTGCCCCTTGCGTGCATGGTGTGTGTACATGTGAGTGCAGTCGCTCCTTGCGTGCGCGGTGGATGTACGTGTGTGTGCACTTGCCCCTTGCGTGCGCGATGGATGTACGTGTGTGTGCAGCCGGCCCTTGCGTGCATGGTGGATGTACATGTGAGTGCAGCCGGCCCTTGCGTGCGCGGTGGATGTACGTGTGTGTGCAGCCGCCCCTTGCGTGCATGGTGTGTGTACGTGTGTGTGCAGCCGCCCCTTGCGTGCGCGGTGTATGTACGTGTGTGTGCATGCCGGCCCTTGCGTGCATGGTGTGTGTACGTGTGTGTGCAGCCGCCCCTTGCGTGCGCGGTGTATGTACATGTGAGTGCCGTCGCCCCAAGCGTGCATGGTGTGTGTACGTGTGTGTGCAGTTGCCCCTTGCGTGCGCGGTGGATGTACGTGTGTGTGCAGCCGGCCCTTGCGTGCATGGTGGATGTACGTGTGTGTGCAGGCGTCCCTTGCGTGCGCGGTGTGTGTGTAAGTGTGCGTGCACTCGCCCCTTGCGTGCGCGGTGGATGTACGTGACAGTGTGTGCAGGCGTCCCTTGCGTGCGCGGTGGATGTACGTGTGTGTGCACTTGCCCCTTGCGTGCGCGATGGATGTACGTGTGTGTGCACTCGCCCCTTGCGTGCGCGGTGGATGTACGTGTGTGCAGGCGTCCCTTGCGTGCGTGGTGTATGTACATGTGAGTGCCGTCGCCCCAAGCGTGCATGGTGTGTGTACGTGTGTGTGCAGGCGTCCCTTGCGTGCGTGGTGTGTGTACATGTGAGTGCAGCCGGCCCTTGCGTGCGCGGTGGATGTACGTGTGTGTGCAGCCGCCCCTTGCGTGCATGGTGTGTGTACGTGTGTGTGCAGCCGCCCCTTGCGTGCGCGGTGTATGTACGTGTGTGTGCCGTCGCCCCAAGCGTGCATGGTGTGTGTACGTGTGTGTGCAGTTGCCCCTTGCGTGCGCGGTGGATGTACGTGTGTGTGCACTTGCCCCTTGCGTGCGCGGTGTGTGTGTAAGTGTGCGTGCACTCGCCCCTTGCGTGCATGGTGTATGTACATGTGAGTGCAGCCGGCCCCTTGCGTGCATGGTGTATGTACACGTGTGTGCAGCCGCCCCTTGCGTGCATGGTGTATGTACATGTGAGTGCAGCCGTCCCTTGCGTGCGCGGTGGATCTACGTGCGCGGTGTGTGTACGTGTGAGTGCAGCCGGCCCCTTGCGTGCATGGTGTATGTACATGTGTGTGCAGCCGCCCCTTCCGTGCATGGTGTGTGTACGTGTGTGCATGCAGCTGGCCCCTTGCGTGCATGGTGTATGTACATGTGTGTGCATGCCGGCCCTTGCGTGCATGGTGTGTGTACGTGTGTGTGCAGCCGCCCCTTGCGTGCGCGGTGGATGTACGTGTGTGTGCAGCCGCCCCTTGCGTGCATGGTGTGTGTACGTGTGTGTGCAGCCGCCCCTGGCGTGCGCGGTGTATGTACGTGTGTGTGCATGCCGGCCCTTGCGTGCATGGTGTGTGTACGTGTGTGTGCAGCCGCCCCTTGCGTGCGCGGTGTATGTACATGTGAGTGCCGTCGCCCCAAGCGTGCATGGTGTGTGTACGTGTGTGTGCAGTTGCCCCTTGCGTGCGCGGTGTATGTACATGTGAGTGCAGCCGGCCCCTTGCGTGCGCGGTGTGTGTACGTGTGTGTGCAGTTGCCCCTTGCGTGCGCGGTGGATGTACGTGTGTGTGCAGGCGTCCCTTGCGTGCATGGTGGATGTACGTGTGTGTGCAGGCGTCCCTTGCGTGCGCGGTGTGTGTGTAAGTGTGCGTGCACTCGCCCCTTGCGTGCATGGTGTATGTACACGTGTGTGCAGCCGCCCCTTGCGTGCATGGTGTATGTACATGTGTGTGCAGCCGCCCCTTCCGTGCATGGTGTGTGTACGTGTGTGTGCAGCCGCCCCTTGCGTGCGCGGTGTATGTACATGTGAGTGCAGCCGGCCCCTTGCGTGCATGGTGTATGTACATGTGTGTGCAGCCGCCCCTTCCGTGCATGGTGTGTGTACGTGTGTGTGCAGCCGGCCCTTGCGTGCATGGTGTATGTACATGTGTGTGCATGCCGGCCCTTGCGTGCATGGTGTGTGTACGTGTGTGTGCAGCCGCCCCTTGCGTGCGCGGTGGATGTACGTGTGTGTGCAGCCGCCCCTTGCGTGCATGGTGTGTGTACGTGTGTGTGCAGCCGCCCCTTGCGTGCGCGGTGTATGTACGTGTGTGTGCATGCCGGCCCTTGCGTGCATGGTGTGTGTACGTGTGTGTGCAGCCGCCCCTTGCGTGCGCGGTGTATGTACATGTGAGTGCCGTCGCCCCAAGCGTGCATGGTGTGTGTACGTGTGTGTGCAGCCGGCCCTTGCGTGCATGGTGTGTGTACGTGTGTGTGCAGCCGCCCCTTGCGTGCGCGGTGGATGTACGTGTGTGTGCAGCCGCCCCTTGCGTGCATGGTGTGTGTACGTGTGTGTGCAGCCGCCCCTTGCGTGCGCGGTGTATGTACGTGTGTGTGCATGCCGGCCCTTGCGTGCATGGTGTGTGTACGTGTGTGTGCAGCCGCCCCTTGCGTGCGCGGTGTATGTACATGTGAGTGCCGTCGCCCCAAGCGTGCATGGTGTGTGTACGTGTGTGTGCAGTTGCCCCTTGCGTGCGCGGTGGATGTACGTGTGTGTGCACTCGCCCCTTGCGTGCGCGGTGGATGTACGTGTGTGTGCACTCGCCCCTTGCGTGCGCGGTGGATGTACGTGTGTGTGCAGGCGTCCCTTGCGTGCGTGGTGTATGTACATGTGAGTGCCGTCGCCCCAAGCGTGCATGGTGTGTGTACGTGTGTGTGCAGTTGCCCCTTGCGTGCATGGTGTGTGTACGTGTGTGTGCAGCCGCCCCTTGCGTGCGCGGTGTATGTACGTGTGAGTGCCGTCGCCCCAAGCGTGCATGGTGTGTGTACGGGTGTGTGCATGCCGGCCCTTGCGTGCATGGTGTGTGTACGTGTGTGTGCATGCCGGCCCTTGCGTGCATGGTGTGTGTACGTGGGTGTGCAGCCGCCCCTTGCGTGCATGGTGTGTGTACGGGTGTGTGCATGCCGGCCCTTGCGTGCATGGTGTGTGTACGTGTGTGTGCAGCCGCCCCTTGCGTGCGCGGTGGATGTACGTGTGTGTGCAGCCGCCCCTTGCGTGCATGGTGTATGTACACGTGTGTGCAGCCGCCCCTTGCGTGCATGGTGTATGTACATGTGAGTGCAGCCGGCCCCTTGCGTGCGCGGTGGATGTACATGTGTGTGCAGCCGCCCCTTGCGTGCGCGGTGTGTGTACGTGTGTGTGCAGTTGCCCCTTGCGTGCGCGGTGGATGTACGTGTGTGTGCAGCCGCCCCTTGCGTGCGCGGTGTATGTACATGTGAGTGCCGTCGCCCCAAGCGTGCATGGTGTGTGTACGTGTGTGTGCAGTTGCCCCTTGCGTGCGCGGTGGATGTACGTGTGTGTGCAGCCGGCCCTTGCGTGCATGGTGGATGTACGTGTGTGTGCAGGCGTCCCTTGCGTGCGCGGTGTGTGTGTAAGTGTGCGTGCACTCGCCCCTTGCGTGCGCGGTGGATGTACGTGACAGTGTGTGCAGGCGTCCCTTGCGTGCGCGGTGTGTGTGTAAGTGTTCGTGCAGCCGGCCCTTGCGTGCGCGGTGGATGTACGTGCATGGTGTATGTACATGTGAGTGCAGCCGGCCCCTTGCGTGCATGGTGTATGTACATGTGTGTGCAGCCAGCCCCTTGCGTGCGCGGTGTGTGTACGTGTGTGTGCAGCCGCCCCTTGCGTGCGCGGTGTGTGTACGTGTGTGTGCAGCCGCCCCTTGCATGCGCGGTGTATTTACACGTGTGTGCAGCCGCCCCTTGCGTGCATGGTGTATGTACATGTGAGTGCAGCCGGCCCCTTGCGTGCATGGTGTGTGTACGTGTGTGTGCAGCCGCCCCTTGCGTGCGCGGTGTATGTACGTGTGTGTGCATGCCGGCCCTTGCGTGCATGGTGTGTGTACGTGTGTGTGCAGCCGCCCCTTGCGTGCGCGAGTATGTACATGTGAGTGCAGCCGACCCTTGCGTGCGCGGTGGATGTACATGTGTGGGCAGTTGCCCCTATCGTGCGCGGTGTATGTACATGTGTTTGCACTTGCCCATTGCGTGCATGGTGTGTGTACGTGTGTGTGCAGCCGCCCCTTGCGTGCGCGGTGTATGTACATGTGAGTGCCGTCGCCCCAAGCGTGCATGGTGTGTGTACGTGTGTGTGCAGTTGCCCCTTGCGTGCGCGGTGGATGTACGTGTGTGTGCACTCGCCCCTTGCGTGCGCGGTGGATGTACGTGTGTGTGCACTCGCCCCTTGCGTGCGCGGTGGATGTACGTGTGTGTGCAGGCGTCCCTTGCGTGCGTGGTGTATGTACATGTGAGTGCCGTCGCCCCAAGCGTGCATGGTGTGTGTACGTGTGTGTGCAGTTGCCCCTTGCGTGCGCGGTGGATGTACGTGACAGTGTGTGCAGGCGTCCCTTGCGTGCGCGGTGTGTGTGTAAGTGTGCGTGCAGCCGGCCCTTGCGTGCGCGGTGGATGTACGTGCATGGTGTATGTACATGTGAGTGCAGCCGGCCCCTTGCGTGCATGGTGTATGTACATGTGTGTGCAGCCGCCCCTTGCGTGCATGGTGTGTGTACGTGTGTGTGCAGCCGCCCCTTGCGTGCGCGGTGTGTGTACGTGTGTGTGCAGCCGCCCCTTGCATGCGCGGTGTATTTACACGTGTGTGCAGCCGCCCCTTGCGTGCATGGTGTATGTACATGTGAGTGCAGCCGGCCCCTTGCGTGCATGGTGTATGTACATGTGTGTGCAGCCGCCCCTTGCGTGCATGGTGTGTGTACGTGTGTGTGCAGCCGCCCCTTGCGTGCGCGGTGTATGTACATGTGAGTGCCGTCGCCCCAAGCGTGCATGGTGTGTGTACGTGTGTGTGCAGCCGGCCCTTGCGTGCATGGTGGATGTACGTGTGTGTGCAGGCGTCCCTTGCGTGCGCGGTGTGTGTGTAAGTGTGCGTGCACTCGCCCCTTGCGTGCATGGTGTATGTACATGTGTGTGCAGCCGCCCCTTGCGTGCATGGTGTATGTATACATGTGAGTGCAGCCGGCCCCTTGCGTGCATGGTGTATGTACATGTGAGTGCAGCCGGCCCTTGCGTGCGCGGTGTGTGTGTAAGTGTGCGTGCACTCGCCCCTTGCGTGCATGGTGTGTGTACGTGTGTGTGCAGCCGCCCCTTGCGTGCGCGGTGTGTGTACATGTGAGTGCAGCCGCTCCTTGCGTGCATGGTGGATGTACGTGTGTGTGCAGTCGCCCCTTGCGTGCGCGGTGTGTGTGTAAGTGTGCGTGCAGTCGCTCCTTGCGTGCGCGGTGGATGTACGTGTGTGTGCACTCGCCCCTTGCGTGCATGGTGTGTGTACGTGTGTGTGCAGTTGCCCCTTGCGTGCGCGGTGGATGTACGTGTGTGTGCATGCCGGCCCTTGCGTGCATGGTGTGTGTACGTGTGTGTGCAGCCGCCCCTTGCGTGCATGGTGTGTGTACATGTGAGTGCAGTCGCTCCTTGCGTGCTCGGTGTGTGTACGTGTGTGTGCAGCCGCCCCTTGCGTGCATGTACATGTTTGAAGAAATAAGCAATAGTGAATGGAATAGTAAAAAGAAAATCATTCCAGCATATGTATGTACAAGTTTTTAGTAGTACACTATGACTATCGTCAAACATAACAATTTTCTATATTTTCATACACACACGAACAACACACCCAACACACACACGCTATGTTTGCACCCAAGACACACACCAACACCTAAAAACAAGACACCAACACACAAGACACCCAACACACACCCAAGACACACAATCACACACACGCAACACACACAGAACACACCTAAGTAACACACAACACACATGTACATCCCTCCCCCCCACACACAACACCAACACATGACAATTATAACATGCCACAACACACACACTGACACACATGCCCCAACACACACACACATGCCCCAACACACACACACATGCCCCAACACTGCACACACAACAACACCCAAACACACACCACACACACACAAGACACCCAACACACATACCGAAAACACGCACACACAACACCTACTAAAAACAAGACACCAACACACAAGACACCCAACACACACCCAACACACACACACACACAATGTTTGCACCCACGACACACACACCCAACACCTAAAAATAAGACACCAACACACAAGACACCCAACACACACACACACACACACACAATGTTTGCACCCACGACACACACACCAACACCTAAAAATAAGACACCAACACACAACACACGTACATCCCCCCCCCCCCACAACACCAACACATGACAAATAACATGCAAACAACACACCACACAACACGTACACACACACGCAACACACACCTAGGTCAATCACACACAACACACACAAAACACACCTAAGTCACACACAACACACACGTACACCCCCCCCACACACACCCAATACCAACACACAAGACACTTGGCACCCCCCCCCACACCCACACACCCACACCCACACCCACACCACACATCCAACACACACAACACACACAAAAGTCACACACAACACACACATAACACACCTAAGTCACACACAACACACACGTCCATCCCCCCCCACACACTCAACACCAATACATGACAATTAACATGCACACAACACACACAGGCACACGCCCCAACACACACACACACACAACATACATACACAGAGCTGCTCACACACACGCCCCGTGTGCCACACACACACGCCCCAACACACACAACACACACAAAAGACACCCAACACACATACCGAACACACACACACACACACACTATGTTTGCACCCGACATACACACACCCAACACCTACTAAAAACAAGACACCAACACACAAGACACCCTACACACACAACACACACACACACAACACATATCCAACACAAACAACACACACACCTAAGTCACACACACAACACACCTACTAAGACACACACACAACACACATGTACCTCCCCCCCCCCACACCCAACATCAACACACAAGACACTTTGCACACACCCTACACCCCCCCACACCTTTATGAATGCACCCCAACACACACACCACACACGCCCCAACACACATACCCAACATTCACCCAACACACCCAACATATAAGGGTAAACATGGTTTAGGAGTGTAGGGGTTTAGGGTTTAAGGCCTACCATACACCCGTATGTAAAAATGCAACAACACGCCAAGTCATCCGCCACCATGCAAAAATATATAAACACAACTGGTCATCCTCAACAAGAAATAGTACCCAATCCGCACTTGGCACTTGTCCAGTTTCGTAAGTCCAACGGCCGTTGGCTTTGAGAAATTAAGATATGCGAACTGCGCCATTCAGCCAAGCTAAAGTATAGGCTGCCATTGCCCCGTATGTAATGTAGTAGTAAGGTGAACGACGTCGACAAAAAAACACATGGGACATACAAACACCAATTTTACACAGTTATGTTTGGAATGACGTACCGTAATTTCGGCGTCCACCTTCTTCGCAATTGTGAACCAGCCCTGTCGCGTGTTGTCCGGATGTCCTTCCCACTTGCCCTTCGTGACCTTTGCACGCTCAGGTAGCACACGATTGCAGTTAAGGGTTCTGGTCGTCTGGGTTCCAGAAGAAGCGTCGGGCGTCCGATCCGGAGGAGGAGCACCTCTCGAAGTATTTTACGTACATTACCCAGTTGCCTTTCTTAAAAACCTCGCCCCCCCCCCGGTATGTTTGTTTAAACACTCATCCTTGTCGAGTTGGTGGGCGACTCGAACAACTTTCGCCAACCAGTACGGGTGGTCGGGCACATGGTCCTTGTGCCCCCTCTCAGATGCGACTGCGACGGCCTCCCCCTCCTGCAAACCACGCCCCAACTCGTTTCTTGCCGTTTGAAGGTGGTTCAGGCGGGTTCCCGGATATCGCGTGGGGTTCCGCGACTTACTCGCCTGGAGTTTTACAGTCCACGACGAGCTGCTCCAATCATTTGGGCATGTCCTCCACTTGCCCTCTCGGCACTCCGCACAACTGAAGCATGAAAAACGCCTGAGCTGAACCACCTCGACCTGCTCGCCCTTTTTGTCCAGTCGCCACTGGTGTGCCGTGGAGATATCTCGGATCGGGCCTCGCTCCTTACCGGACGTGGGAATCTGCAATTGTAAATCCATGAAACAACATCACAGCACATTTCCCAACTCCAACGGCCGTTGGCACTCAACAATTATAAGATTTCCAAACTCCAACGGCCGTTGGCCCTTGGAAACTTTAAAAGTACATTTCTCAACTCCAACGGCCGTTGGCACTCAACAATTATATGATTTTCCAGCTCCAACGGCCGTTGGCCTTATGAAACTTCAAACTGCATCAAGGAAGCTGTCCTCTGTAAAGTGTAACCAGAGACAAATTATAGAACTGCACTTGACCACCAGAAAGCAACTGTCTTTACTTACGTTATCGAGAAGAAATGCCCGTCGAACCACGTCCGATTGTGCCGATGGTCGACTCGAGTCTTTGCCGGTTCTCCAATCCCGGTTCAGGTAGGCCACCAGTGCCTCCACCGTATTCAGGTTCCGATTGTCCTCCTGCATCTGCGCTCTTTTGAGGATGCTTTTCACCGTCCCCCCCTCCCCGTCCGACTCCCCCTTCCCATGTCCTGCACATGAGTAGTTCCACTCCAATGTGTCCAAGTCGGGGTCGGCCTCGAGCAGGTCCGCAGCCATCGCCACCACATACCGGGATTGGAACTGCTCCTTACAGTTGTCGGACCAACTGATCCAGTTCCTCACCTCCACCCCCTCCTCCCTCAGCACCTTAAGGGTATTCTTCATCACGAACTCCAGGGTCTGGGCATTCCTCGGTACGTCCTTCCCCATGTAATCGTGCTTCACCCTTTTGATTTCCAGCGATACGGGATCACGGTACATCACGATCACCGGCATCAGGACGTAACTACTTGGGTACCAGTACTGCGCCTGCAACTGTTTCTGCAGGTGGTCCGAATAGTTCTCCGAGTAGTCCATCAGGACCACCACCGTTCCCAGCGGCATCACGTCAATGCACTCCTTGTAAGCGTGGTGCTGCCAGGCCCATGTATGGACGTGAATGGCGAATTCCGGGAAGCGCGCCGTAATGAGTTCATGGAGCTCCGAGAGGGTTGACTTGATGAGTTTTTGCTGCAGGTTCATTTGCGGCGCCACATCCTCCTCCTGCAACACAACACACCCGCGCACCATGGATTGACCGAAGAATGGAAGTCAGCAGCTGGGAATTTCCCAACGCCAACGGCCGTTGGAAGTATGAAAGTCTACATATATATATTCAACGATGCAAATATACATGCTTACCGTCCCACGGGGCGCTGTGCCCTCCTTTACGAAGTCGAACCACGTGTACTTCTTTGTCCACCCCTTCATCTGGTCCGTCACGATGAACTCGGAAATCCCACACTCGTTGCAGGTCCCTTCCAAGCAGTTCATTGGGACGTTAACGAACGGGCCGCCCGTCCTCCCCCCTCCTTGCCCCCCCCCCCCCTCTCAGACCTGTGGCAGGTGAAACGTCGAACGAAGTCATGGGCATTGTCAGGCACGGAAGGGATACCCTCCCTCTCCTCGATCTCCAGCGTGCTCTTCAACTCCTTGACGCCTTTGGTGAAGGCAGAGAGCAGGGACTCGAAGACGACGTGCTTTTCGCATGCGCACAAGTCCCGGTCCTTCCACACGCCCTTTACGCACTTGGGCATGAACTCCACGAACTTCGTGTACCCCACCTTGTACCTTGTCCCGTCCGCAGTCGTCACGATACCTCCCTTGTACGGCGACGCGTCAGAACAGAACCGCTTGTAAATCGTTTCAAGCGAGTCCAAGTAGTACCTTCCGCCCTGGGAGGAAATCAGGATCCTGGCGTTTCCCTTCCTTTCGAACTCATTGACCACGTCCTTATGGTTGGGAGACGCCCTCGTGTTTAGGTCTGACAACCAGTAACTCCCGACGATTTCTTTGACCTCCTCCGGAAACTTGTCCGACCGTACAGCCCGAGGGGCGCCTTCAGGGCGGGAAGGTCGCCCCCCATCCTCATTCCCCTTGCGGTCTGGATATCCTTGGGCGTGACGTTAAGCAGCCGCGCGAGAGTGCAATGCCCTTGATTGTTCATGCCGTCCTTTCCCAAGCACATTGACAGCACAGCGCACTTCGCGTTCCTGTGCTCATCCGACTTGCCCAATTCCTGGAAACCTTGCACGATATTAGCGACAACCTCCTGAGCGAAGGACTCCGACGCCTTTCTTTTCAGCGCAGGGCGGTACTGTTTCCCCATAACCTTCACAACCGCACCTGGCAGCCGCTCAAGCGCCCTCAAGCCTACTGCAGTTTTCGTGTTTTCAGTCTTGTGATTGTTGTCCTTCAGCAAGTATTCCATGGCGCTGGCCATGTCGAGGGCAAGTTGGTTGCCCTTGATCTCGACGTACTTGAGACTTGGTCTTTGTTGTGCGCTTCACCTGCATCCGCGCGCATACAGAATCCAGACGAAGTTTTGACTTTTATCAAATTATTGCTTTCCAACAATTACCCAATTTGTACGTCCCAACGGCCGTTGGACCCTGAAAGTGGGCCTGAAACACGCCAACACATGCATTTTCGACACCCAACGGCCGTTGGACCCCTGAAAGCGGGCCTGAAACACGCCAACACATGCATTTTCGACACCCAACGGCCGTTGGACCCCTGAAAGTGGGCCTGAAACACGCCAACACATGCATTTTCGACACCCAACGGCCGTTGGACCCCTGAAAGCGGGCCGAAAACACGCCAACACATGCATTTTCGACACCCAACGGCCGTTGGACCCCTGAAATGGGCCTGAAACACGCCAACACATGCATTTTCGACACCCAACGGC
>RPFO01001269.1:2500-65000 GCA_009746045.1 Mesostigma viride
TTTGACCCCACGCCATGTGCTTACCCCCCCCATGCAGCTATACCATCAAACCCCACCATTCCCACAGCTTCGTTGACCCAACCTGTACATCCCACCCCCTCAACAACAACAACAACAACAACATTACAGCCGAAAGCCCTCCTACCCCCTCCTCCTTCACCCCTTCCCCCCACGTATATGTTCATGGCTGCAGCTTTGACCACGTGCTATGGTCAGTTTTGATCGCAAGCGGTGGGCACACGTCCCCCACAACAACAACAAAGAAAATGAGGCTGCTTGGGCTCAATCTTCTTTTGAGAAGATTCAGATTGAAGCTGCTGACAACCTCCTTCCCCTATGAATCCATGGCTGCTCCCTCCCCCCCTGTCTCCATGGCCGCAGCTTTGACCCCAAGCTGTGTGCTTACATCCCCCACAACAAGGAGTGGATCAAGCAGCGCGCGTTCCGGCACCTCAAGGAGCAGGCCAACGACTACGAATAAAGGCACACCTCGGCCTGTGTGGAGCGAGGGGCGGGGCAGACGACCAGCTACAGTCGACTGGGGTCATCCCCTGTGCCCAGTCGTAGCCGAGGGGCACCCTGGGCTAACAGCTACAAACGAGGGCATACCTTTTCCAACTCGTTGGGGGCATGGCGAGCTGGCAAGTGCAAGTGCGGAGTGGCGGCCTCTTTCAGGAGGAGATTTTTTGTCCGATTCAAGCTAAAGGTTTCGTCCGAAAGCATTCCAGCCAGTTCTTCCCATCTTCCTGGTTGCCGCGAAAAGGCAATGTCCTAGGCCTCTAGATGCCATCGGTTACGATTGCGACGATGGATGGGTGTTTGTATGGATGGGTGCAGTGTCCCAAAAGGGCGGCCAACGGTCACGATGAAGAGGCAAGATGGGGCCCAAGCCCAGTAGCACGGCAAGCAGGGATGGGAACCTCGGGCAGCAAGCAGGAAAGGCCTGTGCAAGGAAGCCGCAGTATGGTCCAGGGCAGGCTGGCGATGACCTGTTACACGCAGAGGGCCTGTTACACAACAGGACAAGTTGAGGAGGGTTCTGCCCTGGGGTGGTGTCCTTAGCCGAAGAACGAGGGGCATGCCCAGCAAACGGGCGGGCGAGTGGAAGGCGGGCGCCAGGCGCGGCGTGTGGCCGGGAAACTCAAGCCTACAAGGGGCTTGTGAACATGTTGGCTCGCCCCCAGGACAGGGCAGCGCAGAAATGACGGCGGATGGTGAAGAATTCCGCGGGCCGATGGCTCCCGTAGGATTGAGGCGAGCTACGGGGCAGGGCAATGTCTGTGTTTGAATTCTTATTTTGGCTCCAAGGGAAGTCCATGGGTCCCTGAACCCCTGATTCGAGCAGTTACAATGAGTACTGCAGGCAGACGGCTGCGTCATCTCGCTGGCGTCAGTACATGCGGTCGCATGTACCTCGAGCCCATGGCATATTCTGTCATGGGGTTGATGACGACGGCGGTGGTGAGGTTGCAGCCGCGACGTTCATGTTGACATCGGGCAGTAGTTGGGGGGCAGCGATCACGAAACCTCCCCACTGTTGCAGCTCCTGTTTTGTTCCCCCGAGGCTTGGGGGATCGTTGGAATGCATTCCTATCCCGAGGGAACATTACCATGGGATGCATTCCTACCGTTCCGTGTCGGTTTGGGGATCTGCCAGTGGCCGTTTGACCCCAGCACGCAGCAACGATGGCCACAACAGCATCGGCTTGAGCAACCGCGGCAGCGGAATCGCCAAACTCCCTGCCCAGAGGGCTGCTACAAATCTCTGAGCTTTGCACGCATGTAAGGGTCGTCTGCGCGTGAAGCAGATTTTGCAAGAAAGATCTCGTCTCTAAGACTAGAGTTTGTTTCGGCCGTGTTTGTGAGAGCAGCGGTGATCGAGGGCTTGCCTGGGTCCCTGCGTAGTCTTAGGCATGCATGTCGTGGCTCGGAGAGGCTGAGCCACGGCATGCAGACAGGGTAGCGGGTGACGTGTGTCTATTTCTGCTCGGTGTGACAGACAGGGTAGTGGGGGAGGGAGACAGGGATGGCGCCATGCACAAGACGAGGACAGGTGGCACCGCGTGAGCGAGTCCTGTGCTCCGGTCATCTGGGCGCAACGATAGTGCCGGACAGAGGAAACTGAGACCCTGTGTGCACGAGCCACTCGCTAGGCTCTTTGGATCTGCTTCCTGGGAGTCCTTAACGATGCGACCTGGGTCCTATGTCTTTCGAAGCACCTGCCTCTCTTGGGCGAGCTTGCCTTTGGGCGCCTGGCTTCGGGCTGCGTGTGTTGGCAGCCGCTGTATCGGTCTTTTACTTTATATTTGGTCTTTTTTTATTGTATGACTTGTGGCGTGGTCACCCCGTCAGCGGGTCACCTCCCATTGCTCGCCGACCATGTGGCCAGCTGTTGTGCGGCGTTGGCATTCCAGAGACCGCACCGCCATCATTTTCCTGATCCAAGCCCCTGATGTAATCCTGGGCACCTCCCAGACGTGACACGTTGGGTTTATCTCGCAGGGTCAGCCCGGCCCTGTGGGTAAACCTCTGGTCCTGTGGGAGTGCTTGACGCTGCGAGCACAACCCTTGCTGCCATTGGATATTAGTAGAATCGGGTCATGGGCTTCCCACTGGCTCCAAGGGAAGAAAGAAAGGGGGTGTTACCTCAAGAGCATGCTGCCCCTTCCTACCTGTGCTGCGCCGGTATGGTGTTCTTGGGTGCAGTTTAGTGTTCTCGGGTGGTCGCCTGGCCATGCCACACTGACCCGGCACTACGCCCTCGCAAAGCTGTACTTGTTGCAGCACGTGGTCGGTGGGGTGCCGACGTTCGGGAGCGTCGGCAGCATAAAAGATTTACCCTGCAGAGAGGTTGTGGAGACTGTGGCCATTTCCTGGAAGTCATCACGGGGCCACCAGCTCCTGCCCCAGTCCCTGGATCCCTACGTTTCATGCGGGTGACCCCAAGTGCAGCCTCGGCCCCTCTCGGGGGTGCTCAGGGTGCTCGGCCCTGCTGTGGCTGCTCAGCCCTCTCGGGGGTGCTCGGCCTTGCTGTGGCTGCTCGGCCCTCTCGGGGGTGCTCGGGGTGCTTGGCATGGTCTCGGCCCGTCTCTGGCCCTCGTTAGAGGAGAGGGAGGGGGGGCTCGCACAGCGGTATTGGGCTCTTAGTTTATGCATTTCAGCTGATTGGAAGCGCGTATCAAGGCGGGAGGGCCGTGGGTGCCACTTAAAGGCGTCAACATTCTCCAATGCTTCTTTCCTTGTTAGCGGATTCGGGTACTCCGGCACGTGATCGTTAGCAAGGGCAGACACATGTGCCCTGTGGAGTGTGCGTGTCAGTCCTCTCTGATACCGAAGGAGATTTCTCGTATACTATGTGTTCGCATATCCCGTCTGTTTGTGTAAGGCATCAGACGACCGAGGGTCGTTAAGTTCAAACACGTCCTGGAACTCCGACAGCTCCAATGTCAACGAGTTGACCAACGCGTTCGTCGCGCGCAGAGATGACTCCATCTGTGTCCCTCTACATCGTCCGAGTCCATTGCGGCCTTGTTGGCGGCCGCCTGAAGACGATCATCCCTGGCCATAGTGTCCAAGACAGCGTGGCGCGCCCCCGTGCTCACTCCGCTGAGGTTGATAGCGCCCCTCCATGACAGGTATGCGGTCAGCACTCAGTACACTTTGGCGGGGTGCTCGATCTCGGCTCCGTCGGCGGACAGCTGCCTCATGCGGTGCAGCGGTTCCTTGCATGACCATTGGGCGTGGGCGGCACAGAGCTTCGCCCCTCTCCAGGCGTCGCAGTGACACCTACTCCCATGCAATGCACACTCCCTGATCCTTATGCACCTCATTGTTCACGATGGACAGAGTACAGTATTCTGATTTCTTCTGATTTATATATATTAATTAATTAATTAATTAATTAATTAATTAATTAATTAGGAACATAACTCCGTTGGGAGTATATGTAGCACATAGCCCAGAGCCCTCCCTCCGCCTCCACCGACTCCATCACCGCCCAGCTCCGCGACATCGACCAGCGTCTTAAGGACAACGCCATTGCTATTGAGGTTCTGCAGAACACCGCAGGCCTCACCGCCCAGGCGGTGAAGGACAGTGCCGCCAAGCCAGCCCCGGCTGGCCTGGCCGTCGATGCTCCTCCCATCACCACCTGGGCGGACATGCTTAAGCAACACACCACCTCCACCACCTCCGCCGTCGCAGCCCAGCTTCAACGGCAGACGCTTGACCTCCGCGAGGAGGCCGAGCTCGCCAAGCGCAGCCTCAACGTCATTGTCAAGAATCTCAAGATGGAGGAAGGTGAGAATTCCGAGAAGCTTGCGCGTGCTTTTCAGAGAGAAATCCTTGATCGCATGGGCCTTACTGGTGAGATCGAGCTGGCCGCCCACCGCCTTCCCCGCGCGCGGGGTAAGGCAGGGCCGCCCCCGCTCCTTCTCACCTTTAAGACCCCGGCGGACAAGATTTCTTTTCTCAGACGCCGCAAGCGGCTCGAGAAGACTCTCTTCACCCTTGATGACGACTTGACCCTGGCGCAGCAACAACGGCGACGGGAGCTATGGCCGACCTACCTCCAGCTCCGGCAGACCAAGGCAGGGCAGCCGGTGTACTGGAAGGGGGCGGCCATCTACGTCGGCATCCACTCTCTGCTCATCATCATGGTCGTGCCGAGCTATTAATTATCAACATCACTCCGTTGGGAGTAGATGTAGCACATAGCCCTGAGAAGGGGCATATGGCTTTAAATACATTCTAGGCTACTTCATGCAAGGGTGGGAATGTAAGCTACCCCTGCTCTAGGTGCACCAGGGCACCCGCACCCTCATGGTCTATCACGCTATGCCCGGGTAATTGGGGGGAGCATGCCTGTGAGGGGGAAGATCATCATGGCTATACAAAAACTAGAGCGTGGCATCTCAGCAGAGAGCAGCTCTCTGCATGGGCACAGCATTACTAAATAAAACTAGGCATCGTCTGGAGTGTGGCTCATCATAGGCACACATGTACATGATTACATAAAGCGCGTGGCTTAGCTGGATTAGGGCCTCTAGGAGGCGTACATGTACATGGCCACGGTCTATCTATTCTACACTACTACTGCTGTATTCCCCTAAGCTGGGGCGTCTGGAGTCGTTGGGGCCGCGGGGGTCGCCTGCCAGGGCTTGTGGCCGACGTAGATGGCCGCCCCCTTCCAGTACACCGGCTGCCCTGCCTTGGTCTGCCGGAGCTGGAGGTAGGTCGGCCATAGCTCCCGTCGCCGTTGTTGCTGCGCCAGGGTCAAGTCGTCATCAAGGGTGAAGAGAGTCTTCTCGAGCCGCTTGCGGCGTCTGAGAAAAGAAATCTTGTCCGCCGGGGTCTTAAAGGTGAGAAGGAGCGGGGGCGGCCCTGCCTTACCCCGCGCGCGGGGAAGGCGGTGGGCGGCCAGCTCGATCTCACCAGTAAGGCCCATGCGATCAAGGATTTCTCTCTGAAAAGCACGCGCAAGCTTCTCGGAATTCTCACCTTCCTCCATCTTGAGATTCTTGACAATGACGTTGAGGCTGCGCTTGGCGAGCTCGGCCTCCTCGCGGAGGTCAAGCGTCTGCCGTTGAAGCTGGGCTGCGACGGCGGAGGTGGTGGAGGTGGTGTGTTGCTTAAGCATGTCCGCCCAGGTGGTGATGGGAGGAGCATCGACGGCCAGGCCAGCCGGGGCTGGCTTGGCGGCAATGTCCTTCACCGCCTGGGCGGTGAGGCCTGCGGTGTTCTGCAGAACCTCGATAGCAATGGCGTTGTCCTTAAGACGCTGGTCGATGTCGCGGAGCTGGGCGGTGATGGAGTCGGTGGAGGCGGAGGGAGGGGGGGGGGTGGAGGCGAGGAGGGCGGCGGTGGCGGTGGGGATGGTGGGGAGCTCAGCAGCCAGCGTGCCGCCAAGTGCCGCCACATCTGCAGCAATGGGCGTCACGTGCTGTGAGAGGGCGGCGTGGAGGTGGTGGACGAAGGTGGATTTGGTATTGAGGGCGGGGTGCAGAAGGTCCTCGGCCGAGCGCTTAGTGAGGGTAAAGAGAGCTGCGAGCTGAAGGCGGGGGCGAGACCAGCCGGCCAGGTTGGTGTCGACTGGGCGGTCTGAGACGCGGTGGGAAAACCGGCCGTCAACTCCGTTGCGAAAAAAGTAAGTGTGGAAATTGAGTTGCTGGCACAGGGCCAGCAGTGAGGCGTGTGACCCGTAAAACACGAGCTCCAGTATCTTGATGGGTGGCATGTCGAAAAAGGCAGGCATGTTGACGTCGAAGGTGGTAAAGAGCCTGTCGACGTCAAAATCGCGCTCAGACCAGCTCGGTTCGGCTGGGCGGCTGCGTTTTGGCTCAGGCGAGGCTGAAGGCGAGGCAGGAAGCCCGGGAGGGTGCTGGACGACCACCAGTGCGCGACTAGTGGCAGCACTGCCTTCCGGCCCTGATGGCGAAGCTGCAGCCGGAGCTGCAGACGTATTTTCATTGCCGAGCGCAGCCGCTAGGCTGCGTTGCGTCGAGGCGCGTTTATTCGCCATATAGTGCGTTATAGCGTTGGAAAATTATATCAGCATGTGCGTCTAAGAAAGACGAAGCGATTGTGATATTCACAGCTGAATTCGGGGCTCAAACGTGAAAGTTATGAGCTCCGACAGCCATGGCTACCTCGTGGCTCGTGGCTCGTGGCTCGTGGATCTCTGTGCCGAGCTATGGATGCCGAGAATGCTCATAACTTTTGCTTCCGGGCATGAAATTTGGTCGGTAAATTGCAACAGACTCGCCTTTTGATGACGAACACGCTGATCTAATTTTTGGCAGCCATCGCCCAGGATTTCGAAAGTTATCGCCAGCGGCCTGCCCAGCAGATATCGCTATTTTTTTGCACGTTATGGCGGCACCACGCACGTGAGCCGTGCGCCTGCGCCTCCTGCCATCGTCTTCAGCTCTTCCTGCCGAATCTATCGATGACCAGATTGCTGCAAACAAAATCGCCAACGACATTGCCGTCGCCAAGAAAGCCGCTAACAAGCGCACCAAGACTTCGGCAGCGACTTCGGAAGCAACTCCGATAGCGGATGAAACCTCCTTGCCGGACTCCATTTCTTCCTCATTCTACATGCCAGACAAACGTTTGAGCCTGGACGACATCGCTGCCTTCCTCGGCTTCAGCGACGCCGACGTGCTAAACGTGCCGAGGCTCCGCAACGCACACGACACCGAGATTCGCCACCCTCGCACCGGCCAGGTTATGGAGGTGTAACAAGCAAAAATGACTTTGTTGTTACATCCTTTGTTTTGTGAATGTTTGGCTTTTATTCGAGGACTTTTGGATCAGTATTGAGAAATTAAGTTATGAGGTTTCTAAGACGACGGTACTTGGAGCTGATACTTTGTCAGCCAACTGATAGGAACCCTCATTGGTCGTGGCCTGATCCACGTAGGGTTGTAGTTTGTTGGCTGATACTACTGATAGGAGCCCTCATTGGTCGTGGCCTGATCCACGTGGGGTTGTAGTTTGTTAGTTGGTACTATTGAGTCTTAAATGCTCCTTTGGGACTTCAGTGCTCACGACAGATTTAGGATCTCATGGAAAGATTCTGCCAGGCTGTGTGTGGTGTTGTTCTGTTTTGTGTGACTAGGATGGATACGAAGATCTTGTATAGGATTCCATGGTTCTGATTCAATGGTTCTCTTCAGGCTAAGGTTGGAGCAAGCTCGACAAGCACGTCGATATCAAGGACGTGGGGTCGCCATTGTTGCTACGTTGGTTTTGATTCACCATGGTATAATAAAGCTTGGCTTTGTTGTCCAATCCATAAGAGCCCCTTGGCTATAGACGTCCTTCAGTTCCACAGAGGTCGTCTATACACGAGCTTGTCTTTGTGTCTACAAGGGGTTGTGATTCCCTAAATCACGTGCTGTGGAATTTCCATCTCAACGTTGCTCGGATACTTGAAGTTCTGCAACTCAGGAAAGCAACCCAGGTAAAAGATCTTTCATATTGGACTGTGGATGATGTTGATGATCATTTTTAGTCGTTACATTGGTATCGGAGGATCTCTACTTTGGTGTTTCTCTTGAAGTCGCAACCTTCCGGGTAGTACAACGTTGATCAGATGTCTGTCATCCGAGAAGATTCATAGAGTTGCGGAAAACTTACGGTGTTACAGACTGAGACACATCCTGATGTGACTGTCTTGCTCTGTAACACTAGAAGTCAGCCGTAACCGTTGTCTCTACTAGGCAGACGATCGCGACTCCATGTGGAAGTATGAGTAGTTCGAAGACACAATCACCTTTACCCCCTACTAATCAAGGTTTGGAGATCCGTCATCATCTCTGGAACCCATTGCTAGGGAAGGTGCTGAGACAACTGCTCGTACTCCACGGCGTCAACTTGATTTCAACCGTACTTCTATGTCTGAAGTGAGGCGGCCCTCGTTGTCCATAGGGCCCAAGTTTTCCGTCATTGCATCTGGTCTCCAACCAGGCGAGCCATCGCTGACAGGCGTGGGTCGAGGAGCGTCACTGTCGCCCAGGATTCCAAGCGCGCGAACGAGTCCTGTGCGGAGTGCATCTTCTTCATTTCTTTTCCCGCTAAATACCACGCCTGGAAGAGACGGGACCAGACTTGCAGCGGATCGCCTCTCAGCAGCTAAAATCAGATTATTACACGATGAACAACACGCAGCGATGTATAGAAAGATGGTGGAGGAGGTGGAACAGGATGTGGGAAGACTTCGTCAGAGAATTGAGGAGGAGGAGGCGGCCATGCGTGACATGGTTGCTGGATTGGGGAGAGAGGCTCCTCGGTTGGGTGACGGAAGGGTTTTACCTAATAGTACCGCAGTTACTACGAGGAATGAGACGCAGGATAGCGATAGGCAGGATCCAGCGCAGACGACCTCGGTCACCTTCACCACCCCCGCCAGCGACGTCCCCGTGACCGTCACTATACCACCGCATCAAGGTTCCGCCCCGCCATTTCCAAAAATCGAATCCGTAGACAAGCTGTCGCTCACCAATCTAACCCACCGCAGTTTCGATCATTTCTCTACTCGATTCCAGGATGTGTTCGCTATCCACTTTGCTAACTACGGCAAACGAGCGGAAGAACGACTTTCCCTGGACATCCAGAAGAAGATGGTTCGACAGCGAATGAGCGACAGTGCAGCCGACAGGTTTGATGAGTTTTTACGATCCTCGGCAGGTAATACTTGCAAGGATTTGCCATCTCTCATGCTTTCATTTCGACGTTTTCTCCTTCCCCAGGACCAGCTCCGTCTGGACCGGGACGCGTTGGCCAACTGTACTCAGTCCGGCCTGACACTACCACAATACGTAGAGACGTTTACCAACCTGAGGGCCAAAATCCCCCAGTGCTCTGATTCTGAAGCTCTTCACAGGTTTCTGCATGGGCTTCCCCTCAAGTCAGGGTGGATATTGACAAGCATTTCTCCCCTTTCGACTATGTCGAGTGGAAGTGGGATACTGTGCTGTCTTATGCCCTCACGCTGTGCCGTGTCCCTGACTTTTCCCTCAAGTGGGAGCCTGCTGCAGGCAACCAGGCGCCTGCTGTTAAGAAGCCCCTGAACCAGCTGAACGCTGTGATGGAGGAGCTCAGTGCCATGGAGCAGTCCAAAGGAGCCTGTTTCACGTGTGGCCAGCTGGGACACTTTGCACGGGATTGCCCCAAGCGAGACCAGTTCCCAGCGACACCAAGGGTCCTCAGGGGGTTCTTCCATTCACCAGACCATCCACCTTCCCTCCTGGGGTGAGCCAGAGCGACCACAGGGCACAGCCTGGGTTTAGACCCAACTTCCAGGCTTCGGGCAAGGGACCATTCCAGCCCAAGGGATTCACAGGCAAGACAGGCGTCGGATGGTCAACGCCCTGTGGCACCTCCTAGCAGAGGAGGAGGAGGGAGAAGGGGAGGCAGACGGCATAGAGGATCAGCAGGTGCAGCCTTCAGTGGGGAGCTCGTCTTCAGATCATCCTCCTGAGCTGCCAAAAAACTAGTGGAGCCCCCAGGACTACGTCCAGCGGTGGAGTTAACTGGTTTGCCTGCTGTGCATGTCCGTCCTGTGAACAACTTGTCTGCCTCTGATTCCACCACCCCATTGGGCCCTCCTATTCCCAGTCAACTCTTGAAGTTCCAGGCTAGGCTGTTGAACGTGCCAGTCCCTTTGGCTCAGCCTTTATGTCTCTTCATGATTGACTCAGGTGCAGGAAGTAACTACATTTCCACTTCCTTGGTGCAGGAGCTGCATCTACCAGTGCTCCCCCACCCTGTGCCTGTTAAGGTCCAATATTCTGATGGTAGGCAGAGTAACTCACCTGGCTACGTGCAACTGCTTTTTCAAGTGTGCTCACGTCAAACCTTGTCTGTCACAGCAGATGTCATTCCACTCACTGCTGCTGATGTGATTCTGGGGATGCCATGGTTGGAGTCTGCTAATCCTGCCATCTTGTGGTCTGAGAAGGTGGTGCAGTTTCAGGATGGGTCAGTGTGGGACGCCACCACAGTGATTAAGGGGGGAGAAAGACCAGTCACAGAGTGCTGTTCTACTAATGAGGCTGTCAATGATGGGAGAGGGGTTGCAGGTGCCAAGGAGGACGTCAAGGTGCCTTCACTGGAAGAGAAACGTGCTGCATTACTTAAGCACGTATGGTCTGCCAATCACACCTTGTCTTACCTGGCTACTTACCCAGTGGAACACGTCTTTCTCTTACAGCTGGTTCCTAACTCACCCTCTGATGAGACTCATGGCCACACGGTGAATGCTGTGAACCCAGTACCAGCTGTCACAGAGGAGGAGCAGAAGCTGCATGATGCCCTTTTGGACAGGTTTGCTGCCATTTTTGAGGACAAAATGCCACAGTACCCTCCTGAAGGGCCAATCACTCATGTCATCAAGCTTGTGGATGGTGCCAGGCCTCCCTTTGTTCCCATGTACAGGATGGGGCCAGCTGAGATGGCAGAGCTGAAGGTGATCTTGACAGGCCTGTTGGAAGCTGGACTCATTCTTCCTGCCAATAGTCCTTTCAGCTCTGGGTGTTTGCTTGTCCCCAAGCATGATGGTGGATGGCGGTTGTGCATTGATCTGAGAGGCCTGAACAAGGTCACAGTGAAGTCCAAGTATCCCTTGCCACGGATTGATGAGCTGCTAGAGAGGACAGCTGGATCATCTTACTTCACCAAGTTTGACCTTAGACACGCGTTCTGGCAGATCAGGATAGCTACTGAGGACATTCCAAAAACTGCATTCTCCACACCCTGGGGTCAGTTCCAGTGGACTGTGATGCCCATGGGGGCCTCCAACAGCCCAGCTACTATGCAGATGTTTGTGAATGCTATCTTTGGCCATCTGACAGGGAACTCTCTGCCTCAGATCTCCCCTGATCTCAGGAATCCCAGGTTCAAAGACATTGCCCACCTGTGTGACCCTGCAAGACCCGTGTTCAGGACCTGCGTGGTGGCCTACATGGACGACATCCTGGTGCACTCAAAGACGTTCAAGGAGCATCTGGAGAACGTGGAGGAGGTCCTGAAGGTCATCCAGCACTACCACTTGTCTGTCAAGAGGTCTAAGGTGGAGTGGGGGCATGAAGTGGGGTTCCTAGGGTACAAGTTGAGTTCCTTGGGTATGACACCTGACAATGCTAAGATTGCTGCCATCCTTGAGTGGCCTGTGTTGCAGTCTGCACATGATGTCAAGTCCTTCCTGGGCATGGTGGGGTGGTACAGGCGTTTTATCCCTGACATGGCTGCCATCTCCACCCCCTTGCTTGAGTTAATCAAGAAGGATGTTCAGTTTGAGTGGACAGATAGGTGTCAGCAGGCCTTTGACCTGTTGAAGCAGAAGCTCACATCCACCCCTGTGCTAGTGGGTCCCAATCCAGATCTACCTTATCAGGTTAGGTCAGATGCCTCTCAAGGCGCCATAGGTGCTGTGCTGATGCAAGACCATGGCTATGGACCACAGCCAGTGGAGTACATGTCTAAAACCATGAGCTCAGCTGAACGTAACTACCCTGTACACGAGCAGGAGTTGCTGGGTTTAGTGGTAGCATGTCACAAGTGGGAGCATCTGTTGAAGGGAGCTCAGTTTTCTGTGGCTAGCAGTGCTACAGATGGGCTAGGGCAAGAGTCTATCACCCTGATGACTGACCACAGGCCCTTGGTGCACGTGCTAGAACAGAGTAGGATGAGTAAGAGGATGGCTGGGTGGATGGAGTACCTAGGGGGATTCTATCCTTTCTCTGTGCAGTATGTCCCAGGATCACAGAATGTGGTGCCAGACGCCCTCTCTAGAAGAAGGGATCTGATGGGAGCATTTCACGAGGATCTGGATATTTGTGCTGCCATGGTTTCTGTAGTAGAGTGTGGTGCTGTCACCAGGGCACAGGCAGCTAACCAGCAAACCTCCAAGCTGAGCCACCCCCTGTAGAGGCTAGCTTTAGTCACGAGATGCTCATTGACCAGGGCTCTGTCCCAGGGTCGACAGGCGTCCAGGGTGGGGGTCAGTCACTGCAGAGCAGTCTTAGGGAGGGTTCTGCTGGTAGCCAGCCCACTCTCACACACAACCAAGCACAGAGAATCCTAGGAGGGGGAAGGGACGGCCCAGGAAGTGGATACTGGAGCCAGGGATGCTGACCAAGTCTAGAGGATTGGCAGCTGAGATCAAGGGGAAGTCACGTACACCTGTGGCTGATGTTCTGTCATCCAAGCATCTAGTCACTAGTCACCTGCAGGAGGGTGAGGGGCTGCAGCTGCAGCCTTTAGGACCTGGCAAACAGCTAGTCCTGCCTAACCCTATGAGTATAGCCCTGCTGGACGTGATTAAGGCCTTCACTAAAACTGAGGACCTGGCCACTAAGGCCATTCAGGAAGGAAGCTTTGGTAACAGACCTGTGGAGTACTGGGAGGGAGTACTGTATGTCCACACCCAGGATGCAGATCATGTAGTAACCAGGAAGGTCTATGTGCCAGAAATGGCCATTCCCACTGTGTTGCATTGCTTCCATGACGACGTGACTGCGTGTCATCCTGGGCCGGTATGCTAAGCTTCTCCATGAAGTACAAGAGAGGTTTTGGTGGCCTGGCATGTTTCGTGATATCAAAGCCTATGTGGCTTCCTGTGACTCATGCCAAAGGAATAAGGTTAGGACTCAGGCAGTGCCTATCTTTCCTATGGCCATGCCTATTCCCCTTCGACCCTGGATCAGTGTGACCATGGACTTCATTTGTGGCTTGCCTGTTTCTGATGCTGGCAATGACAGGATACTAGTGGTGATGGACAGGCTGTCTAGAATGTGCCACCTCATCCCCTGCAATGCCCATCTCACAGCTGCCCAGTGTGTAGAGTTGTTCATGAAGGAGGTGTACAGATTGCATGGCATGCCACGTGTAATCATCACTGACCAGGATCCCTTGTGGATGTCTGGGTTTTGGAAGTCCTTCTTTGACATCCTAGACACTAAGTTGGCCTTTGGAGTAGCATACAGGTGTGCCAGCACGGGGGCTGTGGAGAGGCTGAACCGTATTGTACGGGAATGCCAGAAGCACTATTGTACCCATGATAACAAGGAATGGGACAAGAAACTTCCCTTCATAGAGTTTGCCATCAACAACTCACCCCTGGCTCCTCACCAAATGTCTCCATTTGTCATTTGCCATGGCCAGTGCCCCTTGACTCCATTTGACCTGGAGTTACCTGATAGGGATGCTGAAGGCCCCTTCAGAAGACGCCTAACCTCTGTCCACCAGTTGATTGCATCCTTCCAGGAAGCTCACAGTATGGTGGCTGCTCAGATGTTGCATGCACAGGACAAGTATTTAAACAATGCTTGGCAACAGATGTTGGCTACACACACCTTTGTGGCTCCTGGTGACCTGGTGCTCTTGGAGGCTAATCGTGTGCTACCTGAAAAGGAGCAATGCAGGAAACTGCAACCCTTGTGGTTGGGACCTTACCCTGTCCTGGACACCTTCCACTATGGGACTGTAGTTCAAGTCCAGGTGCCTTCCCACTGGAGGCTTAAGACTAACGTGTTTCACCTGGCCCAGCTCAAACTGTATAAACGCAATACCTTGCAGGGACGCCTTTCTGCTCCATTACCATTTGAGCTGGATACTGAGGGGGAGAGGATATATGAAGTGGAGCAGCTGGTGGCTCACAGAGTCAAAGGAAAGGGTAGGACCAAGCAGCTGCAGTTTAAGGTGCACTGGAAAGGAGAGTTAGAGTCTACTGCCACATGGCTGTGGTTGTCTGACTTGACTCACTGCCATGAGGTGGTCCAGGAGTATTGCCAAAAGAAGGGGCTCACTCTTCCTTCTTGGTATACTGAGTTGGTGAAAACCACTGCTCCCCTTCCTATATCTCAGGACTAACGAATGGTTTCTTCGTGCATGCTGTGTGGTCCCAGATGGAGGAGGAGTTCACGTACCCCAACTTGGGCCTGGGCGCCACCACGGAGGAAGGGGTCACGGGTATGCATCCAGAACCCCAACCCCATGAGTTATGTGGAATCCCTGTTTGACAGTATTGTCAGGCGTGACCTTAGGAGGGGTCAGCAGATGGATACCATTAACAAGCTCTTGCATTCAGTGATCTCCAAGCAGGATAAGCTACAGGAGCTTCTTCAGGGGTTGTCCTTGTCCCAGCCCCAGATGGGGAGTGGTGTTAACATAGCTCTCAGCTCCAGCAGCACTCCCATCATTCAGATTCCTCGTCATGTGGTACCTGTCAAGAATGTGGTGGCCTATGTGGATCACAGGAAGTGCACGGGACCTTGTGAGCATTGTGAGACGCTGGCCAAGGCAGTGGCTGCCCTTAACAGGGAGGAGGGGGAAGTGAGCCCTGAGGGTTATGTGGAGGAGGTCTTGTCTCAGTTGCACACCAGCCTGTATGAGATTGGCTCTCCTTTTGTGGGCCACCTGTTGCACAGGATGTTTGCCTTGACTCCAGGACCTGAGATTGACATGAGACCTGCAGAGGGGCAGGATATGTTGACCACCTTGCCTGAGGCTTTGAAAGGAGCCTTCATGCAGTTCCAGCCAGTGAGCATGGGTGAGGCCTCCTACATGGAGTTGTTGGAGTTTTCAGTCAGCAGGGAGACTTTGACTTGGCTCCTTCTTCTTCCAGCTCGGTCAAGGGGTGCTTCCCTTTGGAGACATCCAACCTTTTCTGCAGCCCAGGGTTGCCTAAGTACACCATGGAGCTCAAGGTTCGTCTGACCCCATTGAGGGTGTTGGTGCCTTTGATAGGTGCTAAGTGGTCAGTGGTCAAGACCTTTCTCCAGTTCTGGTGGGCGTACAGGTCATGGGTGAGCAGGCACAAGACGTCTTCTACTTGGGTGATGGATCCTGAGAGCCAGTCTGTGGTGCTTCTCTCCTACCCAGGGACATGCCTGCGTTATGTTGCCCAGATGGCAGCAGGGGCTGCAGAGACGTGCATGGTGCTGCAGGTCAGCAGGAACTGGCCAGACTTGGTTCACATGGTGGAGCAGTTTCCCTTGTTTGGGACCAGGGGCAAGGATGGTGTGAATGGGGATTGGTATAGCCTGTGAAGAACAGAGCTGTGCAGGAAGAGGATGGGGAAGGATGGGGGAAGAGCATGGAAGGTGCTTTGGATTGTGGTGTGAGGGGGGGATTCCAGGATGGATGATGGGGGGGGGCTCCAGTCCAGTTCTGATGTTCCAGTCCAGAGTTCCAGGTTCCAGGATGCTGAATGGAAGACCTTGTATTATGAGATGTGTTTATCTGGCTTTATAGTAGATAAGGTAGTGACTTGTTTGCTGTAGAGACCTGTGACTAGATGTTTATGAGATAGGAGGCCCTGTTTCAGGGATGTAAAAACCCATCTGCTTTTCCCAAGAGATGGTGGATTTCTGTTCAATGTTCCTCTGCCTTCAAGAGTTGGCTATTGGACCTGGGAGGTCCAGTTTTGAGGGGGAGATATGTAACAAGCAAAAATGACTTTGTTGTTACATCCTTTGTTTTGTGAATGTTTGGCTTTTATTCGAGGACTTTTGGATCAGTATTGAGAAAGTTATGAGGTTTCTAAGACGACGGTACTTGGAGCTGATACTTTGTCAGCCAACTGATAGGAACCCTCATTGGTCGTGGCCTGATCCACGTAGGGTTGTAGTTTGTTGGCTGATACTACTGATAGGAGCCCTCATTGGTCGTGGCCTGATCCACGTGGGGTTGTAGTTTGTTAGTTGGTACTATTGAGTCTTAAATGCTCCTTTGGGACTTCAGTGCTCACGACAGATTTAGGATCTCATGGAAAGATTCTGCCAGGCTGTGTGTGGTGTTGTTCTGTTTTGTGTGACTAGGATGGATACGAAGATCTTGTATAGGATTCCATGGTTCTGATTGGTTCTCTTCAGGCTAAGGTTGGAGCAAGTTCGACAAGCACGTCGATATCAAGGACGCGGGGTCGCCATTGTTGCTACGTTGGTTTTGATTCACCATGGTATAATAAAGCTTGGCTTTGTTGTCCAATTCATAAGAGCCCCTTGGCTATAGACGTCCTTCAGTTCCACAGAGGTCGTCTATACACGAGCTTGTCTTTGTGTCTACAAGGGGTGTGATTCCCTAAATCACGTGCTGTGGAATTTCCATCTCAACGTTGCTCGGATACTTGAAGTTCTGCAACTCAAGAAAGCAACCCAGGTAATAGATCTTTCATATTGGACTGTGGATGATGCTGATGATCATTTTTAGTCGTTACAGGAGGCTGCTTCGGATGATTATCCTAAGTGGGATCCCAAAGATTGCCGTCTTGCCTGTCTTATTTCGTGCTGCCCTGAACTTGTCCAGCTGCCGGCGACGCCCATCGCCAGGCCAGCCCCCGCGACCGATCTTACCGTGCCGCTGCAGGACCTCGCACAGTCTTTTACGACCGTGCAGGATGACATTAAGGTCCTGAAGGCGACGATGCTGGAGCTGAAGACAGCCATGGCAGCCCCTGCCAAAACTACCACGTTTGCCGATGTCACCGGCAAGCAGTTGACCACCATCGTTCAACAGGCGGCCAAGTCTGCAGCTACCGCTGCGGTCACCCAGAATGCAGTGCAGCAACGCCAACGCAATATGGTAATCAAAGGATTCCAGAAAGGCGAGGCAGCACAGGAGACAGCACACTCACTTGCCGAGGAGCCGGCTGCGCGGCCCAGCGTTTCTGGGGAAGCTGCAGCTCCAGAACCGTGTTGCCATTGAACGTGCCATTCGGCTGCCAGGCCCTCTGGGCCTGGTCGTCGTCACCATGGCCTCCATGCACGACAAACGCCTAGGTGCTGGGAGCACGTCGTCGGCTGCTCCAGCACGGTGACTTCAGCCTCGACGAGGACTACACACTGGCTCAACTGAAGGCGAGGAGCGCAGTGTGGAACAGCCCCATCGTCCAGGAGGCCAAGAAGCACGAGACCAAGGGTAAGCGCATTAAGTTGCGTCTGCTTCAGGATGGCTCCTTTGCAGCATTCTTTGATGGGAAGCAGATTAAAGGTGTTCCGATTAACACCCCCGGAGCGGAGTCTCGTCAGGTGTCTAGCCAGA
Source organism: Mesostigma viride (assembly GCA_009746045.1). Lineage (NCBI taxonomy): Eukaryota > Viridiplantae > Streptophyta > Mesostigmatophyceae > Mesostigmatales > Mesostigmataceae > Mesostigma > Mesostigma viride. The sequence goes on from RPFO01001269.1 coordinate 20,048, forward strand.
AGGGTGCTGCCTCTGTTGGTAGACAGTAGGTAGACAACCTTCCTCGTCGGCTCGCGGCTAACAGGCTTCGGGGACAGCCTCTAAACAGTTCCGTTCCACTACCATGCATCGACCTCACAGTCGACTGAGACACATGGTGGTGCCGGTATCTCGGGCTAGAACGACCGCTCTCAGCAGCAAGATTAGCAACACCCAACGCATGCTAGATTTTCTACGCCTCTGCGTTGCGCACGCATCCCCGAATACCCAGAGCAGGCGGCAGGCTCGCATCCTACGCCTGCAGGACAAAATAAATGAGATGAAAAGCACTATTTCCTCCACTTCCCTTCCCCCCTCCGTTCCGCCCCCACCTCCAATCCCCGCCGCATCCACCCTCATCACCCATCGCCGTTCTCCCCTGGTGGGCCAGCAGACATCCTTGGCCCTTGCCACTTTTAACACCCGCACATTGCTAGCAGATGACGACCATAGCTGCCGGGTAGAGGAGCTTGTCGCCTTTTGCATTGCACATCGTGTATCTAACCATATTAAAAACCATCGGGCATCCTGTGGCTCGCTGCAGAAGTGGCAGCCATGGGCAGTGCTCACGCTGGCTGCCGAGCTCCCCCTCCTCTCCACCATCTCCACCACCACCTCCACCCTCCTCGCCTCCTCCACCGCCACTGACCCCCACCTCCGACGCCCGATCACCGCCCAGCTCCGCGACATCACCCCAGCGCCTCAAGGACAACGCCATCGCCATCGAGGACGTCCTGCAAAACACCGCAGGCCTCACTGCCCAGGCGGTCAAGGATGTCCATTGCCACCAAGCCAGCCCCCGGCGCGCTGGCCCGGCTGGCGCTGCTCCTGCCACCCAGACCTGGGCGGACTTGGACCCTCCCACCATGTCCCCTCCCAGGTTGCAACACACGGCACACCACCTCCACCACCTGAGTCCGCCGTCGCCGGCACAGCTCCAGCAGCAGACGCTCGACCTCCGCGAGGAGGCCGAGCTCGCCAAGCGCAGCCTCAACGTCATCGTCAAGAACTTCGACCTGGTGGAAGGTGAGAATTCCGAGAAGCTTGCACGCGGTGCGTTTGAGGTAGAAATCCTTGGTCGCATGCAGGGCCTTACTGGTGAGATCGAGCTGGTCGCCCACCGTCTTCCCCGCCCACGGGGTAAGGCAGGGGTGCCCCCGTTTCTTCTCACCTTTAACCCTTAGTCCGCTGACCCATTTTTGGCACTTTCATACCCCTGAAAATGAAAAAAATCATAACTCACAGGCAACAACTCCAAATACCCCCAACCAAGATGCTAGGAGTATCTACACTTCAAGGGCTTTCAGAATATGCAATAATACCTTGGCTTTATCAAAGCATTTGGATGATAGCTCCAGTCAAAGCTGGCCAAAAGACGATCTTTTTTCCCCAAGGAAAAGTCTACCCCCCCCTAACTTCCCAGGGAGAGCAGGAAATCTCAATACCAACATTGGACAACTTAGTTGGATAGTCCAATGGGAGTTTCCTTGGGTCAGACCACCCGGATAACCCATTACCCCTATATAACGTGCTCATACATGTGTGTGGGTTACGCGCGTGTAAACAGCTATCTATGACATGCAGCACAATAATGCATTATAACAAGCTATCAAAGGCTGCCAAAAGTGCTGGAATACAAACACGTTGCCTACCTGCACTGACGGAGTGGCATACTCCAAAGAAATGCCCAAAACTGGGCACTTTCAGGGCGAATACCACTCTTTACAACAGGCATGGAACTTGCTGAAACATGCATGGATAAAATCGTCATTCATAATGCATGGGATACGTATTCCGCTGCAAACAACACGCAAATACGTTGTCGTACCTGGCTCGTTCATGCCCTACCCGGATTCCGCTGGCCGGGACCCTCATATCTCACACATACTGATGCTCTATAGGCAAAGGCCGCCATAGCCGCATACTTCATGATCCGCCATGGCTACCAGGTCGATGTTCCGTGCAAAGATGGCCACTAAACTAGTCCGCATTCTCAGCAAACGCTGCAGCTGACGTCCCTTACCCCAAACTGGATGCCCGGGCTGGCGCAGATTGCCCGGCCATAGGGAGAAAATCGACCTATGATAAGCTATGACTCATCTGGAACTGACGACCAGGAAAGTCATATTTTCCTACCTGTATTTTCCTAACCCTATAAATCTGGCGGTGCCTGACCTACGACAATAATGCATCGTCATTCTGAGCAACATTCTGAACCGTTTCAAGCCGTGAGACGCAAAATTTTCGTGACAGCGGCACGTTGGCAGCCATATCTCATTACGCGCGCGCGCGAGCGAAAATTTCCAGCCAAAGTCACGTGATACATTCTCAATGCACGTTGTAATTACCAGGCTATGGCGAATATTACCCCCAAACCTGTGGATCACCTTCGTCCCTAAGTGTTCCCGGACCCACCAGAACACTGACATCCGTCACAGATGGCGCGGCGCTCACGGCGCGGCGCGAAATTCGACCGTTAGTCAAACATGTTGAACTACTGTACTGGACTGAGTTTACAGTGGCGTTGGACACACCACCACCAACAACAAGAATGCACGTCTCTCCCACCCATTTACTCTCCCACCGATTTACGACCGTTAGATGGGTGAATCTGACGGACGGACGGACAGGTACACCCGACTGGACTGAGTTAAAGTCCTCTCCATACTGACCATACACTGTACAGCAGATGCAACCGTCCATGTCCCAGTGCCCCGATAGTACCACCGATACTATATATATCCGGCCCTCGGCCACTATAGATTCTCTGCTGCCCATGTGCGGCGTGGGACACAACAACAACAACACTGTACAGCAGGACTGGACTGGCTGGACTGGATACAAACGACGTTTTCATGGATGGAGGCTGGCTTGATAAAAAATATATATGGGCCAAGTTCTGCACGCGACTGACATATATCGCTTGATTCGCTTCGATCAGTATCGCTTCTGCACGCGAGCTGCTTTCAGCAAGCAAGCCCCGGCCCGGCCGCACTGGGAAGTATCACATATAGTACGCGCATGCAGTAATAACCATGCATTTTCGTAGTTATTGGGTTCGAGCTGCCTTGTCCGTTACAGTCGGCATCACGATTGCCTCCTTCAGCCCGGCACCATTCGGTGTAGCTGGTACGTCATTCGTGTCATGATATGGATCGGCAGGGTTTTGCGTTGCGGGAATCGAACTCGGGACGTTTGGTACCTTTCGCGACTGTGTACTGTGTAGGTCTCCAGATCCGAAGGAATCTTAGACCATTCCATGAGGATCAGGGTTCATATATCTACCAGCTGGTTCAGAGTTTGTATACCAGTACTATTAGTTGCGACCAGCCAGCAGCCCCCCCGGCAGCCCGCAGCCCCGGCTACGGGTCAACTGTAAAGGGTTGAATGTGTGCGTGGCCAGTTGAACGTGTGCAGCTTCGTCCGTGGGTTGAACGTGTACACGCTTGACAAATTACCCCCGTGGGGCTCCTGTGGTTGCTTGGTCAGTGGGTTGAACGTGCATGCTTCGTCACGATGATGCCGTGGGTTGAAACGGCGCTTGCATGGTCAGTCTTATGGTGAACCCGTGCTTGATCAGTGGGGAGTGTGGTTGCTTGCATGGTAAGTGGGTTGAACGTGTGTTCGTGGTTAGTGGGTTGACCATGACTTGCCTGGTCAGCGGGTTGAGCATGTGCTTGTTCAGCTGTATGGTGAACCCGCGTTTGGTCAGTCACTGGGTTGAAGGAACGTCTGCAATAGTTGGTCCGTGGGTTGAACGTGTGCTTGGTCAGTGGGGTGAAACTGACCATGCTTGGTGACAGGAGGGTCAAACCGTGCTTGGTCAGTGGGAGACAGTGCGCTTGGTCAGTAGCTTGAAGCCTTAATTAAAGGTGTGCTTGGTCAGTGGCTTGAACGTGTGCTTGGTCGGCATGGGTTGAACGACCAAGGCACTGTCCCGCACCTTCATCCAAGAGCAGCGGCCACGGCTTGATGATCAGCGCCGTACGCAGTGCCAGGTGGCAGGGGTGCTATATACGCACAGTGTAGCATGCAGAATGTCTTGTGGCGTCTTTCAGCTGTCGCCTTGAACACCCTCACGAAATGATGGCGGTCAGGGAAGCGATAGCACTGTTTGAGTGCCCGGCATTGATAGTAATGTGTACGATGCTCTTGATGGAGCAGAGTATCCGGCACAACTAAGCTGCGATGTTGCCGCTCATGGCTCTAAGATGACATGTGCTTGGTCCGTGGTTGAAAAAACTGTTGTCCTTGTCAGTGATTTGAACCTATGCTGGGTCCGTGGTTGAAGAGACTGTTGTGCTTGGGCATATTTGGTTTGAACGTGTGCTTGGTCCGTGGTTGAAGAAACTCTTGTGCTTGGTCAGTGGTTTGAAGTTTGAACCTGGGCTTGGTTGGTGGTTGAAGAAACTGTTGTGCATTGGTCAGTGGTTTGAACATGTGCTTGGTTAGTGGGTTGAACGTGTGCTTGGGCACTGGGCAACTTGTGGCGAACCTGTGCTTGGTCATGCAGTGGGCTGAACGTATGCTTGGTCATGCAGCACTTGGGTTGAGACTGTGCTTGGTCAGTCATGGTGGGCTGAACTTGCATGTGGGCGGTCAGTGGGCGGAACATGTGGTTGCATGGTCCGTTGTGTTTTAACCTGTGCTTGGTCAGTCAGTGCATGGGTTGATCAAACTGACCATGCTCAATAAGGTCAGTATATTGTGAACCCGTGCTCGGTCAGTGGGTTGAACCCCGGAATGCTTGGTGTCTTAGGTTTCTGCCTCAACTTGTGATGCCCAAATTATGGTACATGTATGGTATTTAGCTAGCTTGGGCTAGTCACGACCTTTTTATAAGCCTTAGCCCCGATGCCGCATTCGACCAAGAAATACAAATGGTATAAGGTGCTTACCGGCGGTACAGCCGGCGGTACAATTTTCAGCAATCCCCAAAATGAAGTTGTATACTAAATGCCTGCGTTGACGACTAATTGTGTCGTCTGTGTTGGCGCCACGGCCCCCAAGTCATGTATGTGTGCTTATGTGTCGTCTATGTGCCATGTAATGTGTCAACTCCGGACCCACGGCAGCCCATTGTACCAACGTCCACCGGCTGCTGCTGTGAACCATGTATATGTCTCTTTCTCACGTGCGTCCAAATGAATCCACCCTTGTAAGGATAGTAAAAACTGCGGTGCCCAGCTAGCTTTTCTATGGTGGCCAGTTTACTTCTTGCCAGGTCCTAGCGTTAAGTTGCCAGGAAAAGGCATTATTAATTAAGCCACCTCGAAGGTAAGTTTATATTCGGAGCGCTGACTTTCTTTCGGCTTCCCACCTGTCTGATCCTTTTTTCCGGATTGGTTTGGTTTCCGCGCGCTTTGTTTTTGTGTGAGATCTTTTGGGCTACCCCAGCCAGCATGCAGCTTTTCGTCAGGATGATGACGGGCGAGACGATCACATTGACTGGCTTGGAGTCTGCCGACGACATTTACAACGTGAAGCTCAAGATCCAGGACATGGAGGGCTTCCCCCCTGACCAGCAGCATCTGATTTTCGCCGGCAGGCTGCTGGAGAATGGGCGCACCCTGGCGGACTACAACATCCAGCAACAGTCGACCTTGCACCTGGTGCTTGCAGGTGGGGAAAATTGAATTTGAGACGTACTGCCCATCTGCTGTTCTTAATTATTTGTTCGCACTCATATATAATAGTCCTACATGTTATGGACTAGGTTGGACCTGTAGACCTACATGCCGTAACATAGGACTAATATATATATGAGTGCGAACATCTCAATCAGCCCACTTGATAACTACGGGCTAATACCAACACAAGATACTTAACCCTGTAGAAACTAATCAAATGAATAAAACCAGGCTGAGCTCACAGTATGGGAATGCGGGTACTACCATACCTCACACCCCCACCTTCGTGGTATCCCCGTGAGCATGACAAGCTCCATGACATTGGCCAGGTGGGCATATCTCAAAACACGCCCCTTAGAGCTACACGTCTATCAAGACATTATACTCTAGATATCATCGCCACACAGAGCATAACATAGTACAACCAGGTGGGTATAACCTCAACATATTGCAATTAATGAACCTTTACGCACCCCACTTCGCTTGTGGCGCGTGCGCAGCCTCCTACAGTACACCCCTTAAAGAACCAGTTGCATCGCAGGTAAGCAGTGGTGTTGCGCACTATATTTGCTTGTTACATAGCACTGCCTAATCCTTTAAATGCCAAATATCCTACTAAAAAACCCTGTCCATGTCCAAAGTTTATACCTTCACACGCTGAGAAGTGAGAAGGTCCCTATGGGAAAGGGGGCACCTGTAGGCACGAGGAAAAGAGTTACTACCACCTTGCTGACGCCCTAGGCTGGCTTGCTGGCATCGTTCCATCAGCATTCTTTAAAAGGGCTTATCTGGTTACTAAAATTGCATGGAATGTCACACACTCACTAGTAACTCGGCCCCTGATATTTTCTAAAACACCCTGATAAAAACTGATAAACACCTGACAAGCCGAACTTTGCCTTGGAAGTTCAATGCCCGAGTCACGTATAATGCGCGAATAGTTTGTCGAGCCATACAGCAGTACGCGTATCGCCGTACGGTTGCGGCAGTGTTCGCGTAAAGCACAACCCGTCTCTTGACCCCCAGCTGCCGACAGCAATGAGAACGGATTTTTAAAAATGCTCGGCCATCGTTGCACCTTGGATAGCCTTTGACAGGATGGCCCGCCACTTTGTCAATCATTCATCGTTCAGTTACCATCGTGCATTTGACTTTCCTAACACTGTCCAGACCACTGGGCGCGATGCCGCATAGGCCGCATGGCAAACATGGGTACGGGGTAGATACGAGCCCAAAATACGGGGTATAACAAGGGGGGCCCTGGCAGAATACGTACATGGGGCGCACAGTAGAGCAAAAATCAGGGTTGGTACAGTATTTATTGGTTTGACATGTAAAAGATTATCCGTTATTAAACCCTCAAGTGCTACTGATCTGTTGGGTATCTATAAATTCTTACGTTGACCTCCTTCTGTGCATGATCTGGCCGGGATGCTTCTACACATACTACTATCATTTCTGGCCTGCGCTGGTTGTCTCCACATATCCGTTCGATCATCCACGCTGATTTCATGTTTGAGTTTTGTTTGTGCGAATTGTGTCCTAAAACCCTGGCAGCATGCCTTGACTCGGAATCCGGCGTTAGTCAAGATGTTGGCTGCGCCGCTGACAAAGTCTTCTGCTTTGATCCAAGCAATCCGGATCCCAACGATGGGAACTTATCACCTGGGACCACATGTGCGGGTAAGCATATTCACTACGTCCTGTGCGGGTATATACGTACTCAGCCATTTCATCATTCAAAATTCAAAATTTCGCATTGTGCCCAACCGGGCAAAGAGTAACTGTAAAGATTAATGCGAAATAGATATATGCATCCCAAAAGTACATAGGAAAAGTACTAGTTTTGGTCCAAGAGGCCGTTGCCAGCCTTAAGTTTGGGAGTACCTTTCAAATTACCCAGAAATAGGGGGTAAGTTTTGGGTTTTAGAGGACAGTACATATGGTAATTAGTTAGCAAAAAATGAGAATTATGAGAAATTGGACGATCATGTCTGTTCAGATGGTCCGTTTATATCGTATATTGAATTAGGTCGTACCGGATCTCAGATACTCGGGGTAGGTCGGTCACACCAGAAAATCCATTACAACGACGAGAGATGCCGATGATGTGGAAAAAAGCGAATCCGGCGATGCAGGGCTGGCTATGGAGTTCACATTTGTCAGCGTTATTTGGGATGTTTTGTTGATAGATCAATACAGTCTACAGCCATTTTTGGCCTAAGTGATTTGCTTTACATGCATCACCAGCAAACATCGAATTTCTTACAGTGTCTGTGCTCGCTCTATACGGCACCTGGAATAACACAGTAATGTCCATGTCTACTCAGTACCAGATGGCCTTTTGTATGCTAGGGTGAGCACTCTAAGTGAGTTTGCAGGGCCAGCCCACAGCAGCTGTTTTGGGCATCCATCCGTGATCTCGAACCAGTTTGTTTCTTTTGCCTCGATCCCACCCTCCCGCCCTGGCAAAAGGGGTTTTGCATGTCGGAATGAACTTCAACACTTGTGAAAGATCAACCCCCTGATCTAGTATGGCTGACCTCCATAATGGACAGTGGTCATTCAGTTGACAGCATGGGGGGGTGCGATGGTGCGGACGTGCAATGGCGAACGGTGGGGCACATGCCTGGCTGATTTGGGTGTTGGGTGGTTAGGTGGCTCACTGCTTGGTTTGTTGAGAGGTTGGTGGGTAGGTGGACGTTGTGTAGCTGTGCGATTAGTTGCTTGATTGTTTGGTTGCCCAGGGAGTCGTGGGTGGGTGGCTTGTAAACTAGGCTATAGATGGTTAAAGGGATGCCTACATGGAGGTGGGTGGTTTCAATGGCAGGTGGCTGGCTGAAAGGCGGATGCCTTGGTAAATGGCTGGCCGAGTAGCTGGGAGCGCAGGCAGTTGGAGAGGGTGGGTGGGTGGCTGGCTGGCTGCTAGGTCATGATGGGTGGATGAGTGCAAGGGTGATTGCCTGTAGGCGGATGGCCAGGTGGCCGAGTGATCGATACTGGCTTTGGGGACTTCTAAGTGGGTGGGTTGTGGAATTCATGCGTGAGCGAAACCATGGCATGGGTTTGAGGGTGGTGGGTTATTGTTTGGGTGGTTAGAGATGCGGATGGGTGCCTGGGTGGTTGGGAGGGAGGGAGGGAGGACCGTGGGAGGGTGGGTTGGAGGGTGGGTGGGTGGGTGGGTGGGTGGGTGGGTGGGTGGGTGGGTGGGTGGGTGGGTGGGTGGGTGGGTGGGTGGGTGGGTGGGTGGGTGGGTGGGTGGGTGGGTGGGTGGGTGGGTGGGTGGGTGGGTGGGTGGGTGGGTGGGTAGGTGGGTGGGTGGGTGGGTAGGTGGGTGGGCCATTGGTGGTTGGTGGCTGGTGGATTTGTAGATGACTAGATGTGGGCGGGTGAGTGGGGTGGGCGAAGGGATGGTTAGATGGGCGGGTGGGCGCTCAGATATGGATGTGTTGGTGGGATTATGGTCGGGACCAACTGACCTATCGCGGTTGAAGGGCTGTGCAGGTGGGTGGGTGGGTTGCTGAGAAAATGCATGTGTGGTTTGGTCAGTGGGTGGGTCAGTGGGTGGGTCAGTGGGTGGGTCAGTGGGTGGGTCAGTGGGTGGGTCAGTGGGTGGGTCAGTGGGTGGGTCAGTGGGTGGGTCAGTGGGTGGGTCAGTGGGTGGGTCAGTGGGTGGTGGCAGTGAGTGGTTGAGTGGGTAGGTGCGTGGGTGGGTCAAGGGTGGGCAGCCGGATGGCGCATGTAGGACAGCTGGCTGGGTGTTTAGGCAATGGGTGGTTGGGTGGCTTTAATTGGTGGTTGGCTCATTGGATGGGTGAATGCCTCCTGATTACCATTAGGTGTGTCGGTTGCGCAGGTGCCTGGCTGGGTGGGTGGATGTCCAAGTGGGTTGGTGCAGTAGGTGGCTGGGTGCCTAGTAGGTGCACGCGTGGTTATATTGGTTGGGTTAGCATGTGCGCGGTTTGCTGGGTGGGTGGGTCACTGGGTGGGTGGATGGGTGGGTGGATGGGTGCACGGGAGCGTGAGTGTATGAGCAGTTGTGTGGGTGGGTGGCCAGGAGGCTGCGCAGGTGGGTGACTGCATGGGTGGCTCGGTACGCACAAAGCGCAAGAGATGGAGTCACGGGGATATGCAAATGCCACGACGTGAGCATACGTGGATGCCAGGTGACATGTGCCAGCCTTGGTGTCGCTTCACCTTGATGTTCGCTCGGCCTATTCTCGACATGTATGACACGTAGTATATATCATGCATGGTGCGTGTTGGTAGCATTCAAATGGCGGTGTTAGTGATGTGGCATTTGTTGTTCATCTTTCCTTCCCATTTTGCAATCTGCCAAGTAGTTTAGAGGTATGGTGTCATGGGGTATAAGTCCATGCACGTGCGCTGCACATCACAGGTTTGTTGCATAATTGCAATGTCTACCTTACATTGTGCATTCTGCTAGCAATGGTCACCACTCAGGCATTCACATGTGCCAAGGTTTTGCACCCTATTCGTACTGATCATTCTTGATTTGCCTGCAAATAGGGAACATAACGTGCCCTAGCTTGGGGAGTGTCTTGGTGGTTAATGTGGTTAAATTGTGAGTAAAAAAGCAAAACAAATGGTGACAAATGCTGGTACTAAATGTCACCATTTTGGCTCTGCATGACCTGAAAATTTGCACATCACTTAATTAACAAGACCACGTGTCAGGTGCTGGCATGATGGTTATACGCTTTTGTGGCAGTCTGACATTGTTTTTGAATTGATTGAGATGGCTATGAATCACATGTGGTAGCAAATTTGCTAGCATTTGTCACCAACTAGGGCTCTAAATGCCTGAGAACTTTGTACAAGGTCAGAACAACTATTATTCGTCACCGCTACAAAGTTACGACCTAATCTGAGATCAATTATTGTTCCTTTGCAAGTGCAAGTAGTACGTAGTTGGCCAGTTTTGGCCTCGGATCTTTAGTTAACTAAAGAAGGGAATACCATCGTGGTTCTCTGAACTTAGGTTTTTTATAGTGAGATGGGAGGGTAGCCGCTATAGCTAGGTTATAGGGTTCCCGTGACATACCTTTTGAGGCCGGTGAGGCCTTATCCGGATGGGCCTTGGCAAAAGATTTGGCCAGTTTCCTTGCCCAACCGGTGGCAGGAGCTGCGTTGAGATGTAAACCTGCCACTGTCGATGTTTCTTTGTTCATGAGTAGTGATTAACTAGATCTAGAATCTTTCTTTCACGCAATAGATAACCTAATAGCCCCGGCAAACTTACGTAAGCTGGAAATTAGAACGCCAATTTGCGTCATTTGTTCAGGCGCAAAAGTTGCGAGGCGAAAAAATGCCGTCCGGGCCAAGTTGGCGTGACACGCAAAAAAGACAAAAGCAAACCCACCTAGCTAACGTCGTCCTCTTTTCTTTTCCCGCCCACCCTCCCTGCGTTTTGGGGGGGTAAGGCTAGCCTTTGACAAGCAATAAGTGTTCCCATGAGCATTGGCGGCCGGGATGTGGCCCGACTTTTGTATGTGCTCCACTCATTGTTTTAATGAAGCGTCTGGTTACCCTGGAGTTCCTACGGGTAACAGAAAGTAGATTTAACAGTTTGAATCAACTACTCCACGACTAGCGAGACACATTCCGGGGAGTGGTGGGATCCAATCCTGGGTCAATCTGACTATAGTCTTAAATGGGACAGAATTTATGTAAAAACAAAGGCCATTTCGAGTTGTTGTGAGTTGCATGCCAGTTCAACAGGCGCTTAGGTGGCATGGGGCGGTGGCTATGGCTTCGATTGCACTCAGTGGGGACAATGGCACCACCAGCTGATTGTCGTACGTCAGTAACGCTCATAATTGTTGCCGCGAATTAGGCTTGTCTTGATGTATTTGGATTTTAAATGATGCAAAAGATATACACGTGTACGTGTACCCCAATGGGGCGGCCCACTTTCTCGCCCAGCATGGATGGGACGCCGCTAGGGTATTAATCTGTTGTGCTGCCTGGACTGATGAGATGGCATCATTGTTGGCAAGCTCGGCTGACTGGCACCGGTGGTCAGCGGCGCTTCTGGTACTGACAAGCAACAAGTTTGCTTGGTAGGGCTGGGTGGGCGGGCGGGTGGGCAGGCAGGCGGGTGGGCGGGCGGGCGGGCGGGCGGGCAGGCAGGCGGGCGGGCAGGCAGGCGGGCAGGCGGGCAGGCGGGCGGGGCAAGTGTGGTTGGCGACGGTACAGTTGCCTATCCTCCCACCGCACAACAGACTAGGGCGCCTGCATTCGTGAACCTAGTGCCCCATCCCTTGGGGAGAGCAACTTAGAGCTGACGCCGGTTACAGCGCTGGCCACTTAATTTCTCGTCCCATCGGTATCGTGATCAAGTGTCCATGGCACCCTTGTTTTGGCCGTCCATGCAGTGTGTTTCGGCTGGTGCGTGCGCATGCTCTATGTATTTCTTGCTCACCCGACACTCGTGATGCTCCCAAGCAAAGGGGAAGACTTGTGGCTTTGCGAGGACAAGGGCCAGCCACAACAAGACGGTGTTGGTCAGCTGTATGTGCGTGGCTATATGCATGGCCAGTTGCGCTGCACTAGAGCTGCGGTCGGCGCCCATGGCTTGAGTATGAAGCCTAGAAGTCTGGCATTGTCCCGAGGCTGGACGGGTGACTGTCGAATAGCAGTTGGGTTTCATGCTGAAGTGGCATGGCCTCGAATATGTTTTATGCTGGAGTGCCTTGAGTGTGGGCGGAGATGTTTATTCATGGCAAGAACGTGCTCATGCAATTCATTTTGGCAGCATCTCACAAGGAGACAGGGTGTGCTTTCACTGGCCATTCACGCGCCCGTGTTCTTGTGTGATGCAGAGTGCATTGACGACCTGGAGCAAGCAAGCCTCATCGCAGGCTTTGACCCTTTGAACATCACGGCCATCGACGTCAACTGCAACAACAGCCACCCGTTTTGCTTCGACGGGAATGCCACCCTTGGGAGTGGGGGCCAGGGCTTCTGCTACGGTGCGTGCGTGAGGGGCTGTGGAAGGCTCGTCATGTAACGGTGGAGATTCTCAGCAAGTGTTGGGGAAATCCTTTGGTGTATAGAGTTATATATATCACCCATGGATGAAGGATCCTTGCTACATTGTTCTGATGACGCCCACGAAGTGCAAGTGCCGAGTGCCAGCATGCTAGACTATGATAGATCTGTCCTCTCCATGATTACCCTATTGATTGTGTTGGCTTTGATTCTCAGCCCTCCTCGGCATGCGGAAACCAAGAAATGTCCCACCTACTGTCATTGGGACTACACATGATTCTTGGGCTTGTTGCTTGCTGTGCCAACCTTCAGCTGGCGCCAGCCAAATGCCACATGCGCGTTTGGGGGGGCGCTTTGTACTGCATGACGTATGGATTCCAGAGGTGCTGCGCGTCAGGAAGCAACTCAACCCTGTTCCTATTATGCAAAGGTGCAGAGAAGCAAACACACACGGCAAGAGCTGTTCATCCGGCTGTTTCTAGGTCGTTGCCGTCTGTGCCCTTTTTTTTTGTGTATGTTTTTCATGCACAAGTAGCTCCATAATGTCTGCGAATGGTGCAGCTGGATGCTCTGCCAGGGGGGGTTGGAAAAACCTTTTCTTGAGCGCATGCCTGGCTGCTCTTCCTGGCGTGTGAAAGACATGGACCAGCCGTTTGGTGGAATGTCCCAGCTGCATGCGTTTGCAGTTGGCGACATCATGACGCACACCGTGGTTGTGACTGGTCCGTTATCTAATATCTGCCAAGGTGCCCGCTTGCTTGGCGGGGCAACCCGATGTAGGGGGGATCAGCTGCAAGGTGGTCTTTTTTATTTTTGGGGCTGAATGGTTTTCTTAACAATGGCAGTACCAAATAATCTCAAGTGCCATAGAGGCCTGCCTTTGTACCGCCTCCTCCTGCCGCGCAGACGTCATCAACCCCGCATGCGTCTTTGAAAAGAACGGCGATGGTTCGGTGGCCCACATCCCCGCAGTCTGCGTCAAGGAGATGGTGGTCAGCATCGTAATCGACCTGATGTTCAAGAACTGCTTCATTGCCGAGCTCGACCTTGCACCGGCGGTGGACAGTCTTCGGACTGAGTTCCTGCCCTTCATCCCCGCGTGCGCGTTGGACGCCAAGCTGCAGAAAACTAACGGCAACGGCAGGAAGCTGCTGCAGTTGCCCACGGAGTCGGAGTTCATCCTGCAGCTCAAGGTGTACGTTGGTACCGTTGACCAAGGCGGTGCGGTGCTGGACATTATCAACTCGCCTGAGTTTGCTCAGTGGCTGCAAGACACCTTCCAGAGCACGGTCGCGCAGGTAGCCCAGATCGTGGACCTGCAGGCCATTTTCCTCTTACTGGCATCAGGCAGCTCGGACCCCCACTTCACCACCCTGGCAGGTGACAAGTTTGACTTCAACGGCATCGCGGGCCAGAACTATTGCATTGTGAGCGACAAGCAGCTGCAGGTGAATGCTCACTTCATGGGCGCGGCCACTGGCAGCGTGGTCATGTCTCACGAGGCTGACGCACGCACGTGGATGGACCAGCTGGCCATCATGCACGGCAGCGACCGCATCCTGATCAATGCTGCTTCAGGTGCCGACGCAACCTACATGACCTCGTTCGGCAACGTGGTTATCAACGGGGTGAGTTATCTCTCCTGACTACTTTGTTTCCCCTATCTACCCCGACCTGCGTACCAACACACATAGTTGCACATACCCACAGGCGCCCACACAACTTTTCTATTCCTTACATGTGAGCCGTGTGATGTGTGGTTCCGGAACATAAACCAGTACCAAGTAGTTAACGTCTGGACATATTACTATCCATGTATGGTCCAGACCAAATTCTTTGCTCGTGGCAAATCCAGTCAAGTGTTAGAGCTCAGTGCCCAAGTTTGCTCTTCTGCCAACCAATGATTCCTGATCTACTGCGCCAGTTTATTGCTGACATTCGTACCTCATCCACTGCCGCAGCTGAAACTATACTGGTCACCATCTGCAGTACCTGGATTCATGCGTGCGGGTGATGTCTTTGCCAAAACCTAGCAGGTTGGCATTTTGCAATGCACTCCATCGTTTGGGTTCGTATTGGTCACCTGTGATACGTTCCGAAACACTTGTGGGGGCACTGGGTTTTGGGAATATTACCGTCGGGTATCGTCATCGGGTAAAAGGTTCGGACGCTACCTGTAACGTGGGGCTCACACATTCGTTTGTCGCGCTGACGCGCATCTCTTTGATTCGTCACCGCCCTTGCCCTCATCAACGCAGGAGCCGCTGGTTGGCCGCATGGCCATGACGAAGCTGTCCTCGGGCATCACCGTCTCCCGAAAGAAGACCCGCGTGACCATCACCGTCCCCGATGTGGTTGAGGTGGCGGTCGAGGTGGTGCGTGCAGCCTTCTGGGAGGCAGGCGCGGGCCCGGGCAAAAACTTCCTCAACCTGCAGCTGATGCAGTTCAACGCCACCAGCGCGGTGCACGGTGTGCTGGGCCAGTCGTACGCCACCAAGACCTCGGTGCCAGAGGGCCGTGCTGCGGACTATGTTACCAGCGGCATTTTTGCTGCCGATTGCCGTGTCAACCAGTTTGTTGATGCCAATAAGGACGCATAATAGACTTGGCAGATGCTAGCTGCGTATAAGGCTGTGGTTTGTGGGGGCTTGGCCACTAACATCCCAGTTGAAAGTTTGTTACTGGGTGGGCTGCCTGGTTTTGTACTCAGACACCGTGTCTGGTGGCACGGGGAACAGTGTGTGTGCACTTAGTAATTGTCTATGCTTGTAATCATGTTTGATGTCTTGCTGGTGTTGTTATGTCACACTGTTTGATGTTGTTTCATGTAGTTTGATGTTGCTTGATGTAGCTCGGTGTTATTTGATGTGCATTGTAAGATGTTCATTTGATTCAAATGTCAACATATATACTAAAATTTGTAAAACGCAGCCTTGGCACAATTTTAGCTAACACTCTTTCGAACGGTTTTCGGCTCCAGCCACTCAGCGGCGCGACTTACAGTCCGCTTGACGAATCAGCTGCGCGAAATTTCGTTGCGACCAATCACGAAAAGGTCAAACCACGGCGTCCATATTATGAGGGTTTTTGTGCGTTACATCCAGATGAGCCATTTGGCAGACGTCCGTATGCCCAGGTGGCTCCTACTAGAAAACTCTGCGATTTCCTGTGTTCGCGAGCTCCAGATATAACCGTCGCAAACTTTTGGGCTGTTGGACCAAACTTTCCATTGACAAAATCCCGTTACAAACGCGCAGGAAGCTCACACGTGGATTTTCCTCTGCTCCACCGCTTGTAAGCGATTTCCCCCTGCTGTCTGCGGGTTTGGCGAGGTCACTCATCCCCGCGCGCATCGCGCTCCCGTGCAGGGGTAGCAGTCAATCTGGAGCTTGAACTCCGCAAGTAGTAGTTCGCGAGCTCCGTCCACTGCGCGGTTGCGCAGTTTGTCCCTTTTTAGCAATGTACATATTGTGCAACTTCAACGAAAATTTGCTTACGTAGACATCAGGCGCCAAGGCACACCTCATTACGCGATCATTCGAAACGTATCGGGTTCAAACCTTCGCAGGCCTTCCGTTTCATTACGGATTTTTTTCCTTCACCCTTTTGCCAAACTCCATGAATCTTGTGGTCGAAACTCTAAAGCTAGCGCGCGCTCCTTGGCGGGACTAGCGCCACTTGGCACTCGATGGAGGTACGTGGTGACTCACATGTCCCTAGCCGGGGCTCCCTGGCCGGGGACCGGCCACAAAAAGTACAAGCTCTAATGTCGCGGGCGAAGCCCGCAAAACTTGTTCCATTATGTATTTCTATGTGTAACAGTATTTTCTGACATCGTGTATACGGTTACATCCAAGTGGACGCAAACTTGGTGTTCAGTGCTCATTCAGTGTAAATGGCTGAGTCCTTGGTACTGCCAACATATAATGACCCCTGGCCTGACTTGACTTTTGGGGACCTATGTGCGGGGTACGCTTTCAATGGTCCTTTGTGATGGGCCCTGGACGGTACAAGACAGTACCTTACAATTTATGTGTAATCTGACTGATGTCAGTGAGGATTCAGTTAGGATCTTTCTTTTAAGTTAGGGGTGTAAAGCTATCTAGAGAGAACCTTACCGGTTCATCTGTGTTCTGATTGGCTGAGACCTGTGGGATTGCGTTGGACTCCTCTGTGTCGAAGGAGACATAAGCTTTGCCTGTTTGTCACCGCATCGCCATCAAGCGGATACCCCCAACAATGTGAAGTTATTTCTAATAACCAAACATCCTCACTTCAGGCCCTGTTATTGGATAGCCATATCCAGTAGACAGGAAGTCTGGTGTAGAGGAGACCCAGCCCTGTTACCGGTTGGGAGGAAGGTCTTTTCAGTATCCTTGTCATGCATGGATCACTGGGGTGGGAGTCTCATGTCTCGCAAGGTGTGCTGTCATACTGCTGACACCTTCGTTAGACGTTGTCTGGTTGGACAGCCATTGGTAGTGCTCATGTTTACTCAGTGGCAACTATTTGGGCCCTGAGTCTGCAGTTACTGGCAGTTTTGCCTTCTTCAGCATCCAGAGTTTTTGGCGAGCAAATGAACGGTTTGATTCCTCCTGTTGCTGGGTTACCAAGTGGCTGGACACACCTTCCGTCAAGGAGCTGTTTATTCTCCTTCTGGTTTCCTGATCAAGCTCCTGGCGAGTTGCTGGAGTCGGCGGTGTGCATCTGGACGAGGTGTTTTGCCTTTGGTTGGTCTTTCACACCTGCATGCCTAGTTAGGGAGTGCCTCCTTGGGTGCATCTCTGCCATGTTCTCTGGTCTTGCACACATTGGTGCATTGATTGAGTGAACTAGCTATTCTGATCACTGCTGAGAACATTGTAATGGGCATGCAGAGGAGTCAAGTGTTTCCTTTTCTTCCTTTTACATCCCCATCTAGTGCTTAACGGTTGGGGGATGATGCAGACGATATTTGTTTAAACTTTTGTGTAATTATTTTTCTAATGAGATTAGCATAGTACTCCGTGGCATGCCTTTGCGCATGACACGCGAGTACTTACTTACTTACTTACTTCCTTTTTGGTAGAAAGGATGCTTTTTCACTGGGTCGATCCCATAAGGAGTATGGTCATTAAGGTAGCTGTATAGGACGTAGTTTTACGTCTGCCCTTGATACTCAGGTTGGCAATAGTTAGTTAATTGCCGCGCCTTTTAGCAATCAGCTGTAGTCTATAGTCATAGTTCTTCATCTGGCCTGTCCTAGACATGTGGGCTGTTACGTCATACGTGTTGACTCTTGTCACCCCGTGTCTTGGTTAAGACCCGCTGCTTAGGGGAGCCACTAACACTCCCTGTCCCCTGATTTAGGCCATACAGTATTATTATAGTAGTATAGTATTATATAGGCCACCTGTTGGGAGAGACAGTTTGTTTGTCTCATGACCCTGCCAAGGTTGCCTGTGCTGTTAGTTCTAGTTTTAGGTTGCCTGTTGGGAGAAGCCAGTTTTGTTTGTCTACTAACCCTGCCAAGGCTGCCTGTCGTTTTTAAGTGGCTAACATTTACGTCAGTCACTCAGTTTTACATCTTTCTTTTGGCCAGTGGGATGGTGTAGACGTTGTTCTTATCATCATGGATGACGTCTATGCAGTTGCCCCTAATTGCCTTATTATGGAAAGATGTACCGTTGGTTGATAGCGCTGCCTTACAGTTGCTTTCCCTTCTTCCCTCCCACTGAGGACTTATCATGTGTTGTGCCATCCATTCCATCCCATGTTCCCCTCCCACAGGACTTACGCTTACGTGACGCAGTCACGTGTCTATTAATTAATTAATTAATTACACTTGCTTTTCAGTCATGAAAGCAGCCACAAGCATATTCTGATCACAAGCATATGTCCCATGCATGCAGTGGTCAAAATCCGTACCGTAGTGGTCAAAATCACGTTGCGTCTAATGGTTTGCGAATCGACCTCGATCGCAAATTACTGCTATGGGCTTCATTTTGGGTCGCAAAATTCAAATGTTACCGCGCCGCGCCTTCGCCGCGCCGCACAGCCCCAAGCCTAGCCAGCGAACGCCGAACGGCACGACCTCGTGCCACAATTTTCGCGCCTCTTATAATTTAGATTAAATTGCTTCTAGGTAAGTAGATAGACGGTAGAGTAGCCAGGTCTCCTACATCATCCTAAGGGCTAATGCAGTAATGCTCCGGGGCTCCTCACTGATGGGATCGCGTTAAACAACTATAACTATTCGGATTATAATCAGTGCTACCCAATTGATCAATCAAATTACTCAGGTGGGTAGTTGGGTTACATGGAGAGAGGGCCAAGGGATATGAAGTCGGCGAGACCCAAGCCACTGACCACAAACAAGTCGATTGCATGGCTTGCAAACCTAAAACTTTGCCTTCGTTTTGCGTCACAAACTATGAATTTCACCTTGTCTTGGGGTGGCAAAGTAATGAGACGCAAATTGATTTAATTTGACCACTGCGGTACCAGAACCCCCGGCCGACGACATCAACACCCGCATTGGCCAGGCCTGGGCGGCCCTCCGCCGCCTCGACAGGTTCTGGACCTGCGCAGGTCCAGAACCTGCAGGTAGCGGCGCCGCTACCTGAGTGAGTGACGCAAGCGCATTCTGTTCAAGGCCCTTGTCCTCAGCATCCTCCTTTACGGCTGCGAGGCGTGGACCCTGGACCAGGCGCTGAGCCAGCAGCTTGATGGCACCGTCACTAGAATGCTCCGTCATATCCTCGGCGTCCGCTACCAAGAACGCCGCACCCGGGCCGAGCTCTACTGCTAGCTCCCTCTTGTCACCCATACCATCCGACACCGCCGCCTCCTCTTTGCCGGCCATCTTGCCCGCACAGACCAGGTGAATACCGTTGTGGGCCCTGCCGGGGGCTTAAGACGGGCCAACCAGGTAGACACCTCCTCAGGACTATGGCAGGGTCCCCTTGGGACCCACTGGCAAACTTGCGCGCGCCCGGCACCGGCGCGGCGCGAACGGGACCTATGTGACACAACTGCTTGCAGATGCAGGGCTTCTGGGACTATCCGTACTCCGCGCCTGCATGATTGACAAGGAGAAATGGGCTGCCATCTGCGATAAGCACCTTCCTGAGGGCCGGTATGCTCCTGTTTTCTCCCCACGGGCCCCGCGGCCCGTTGCTAGCCAGGGTAGAAGTCCGCAGGTGGAGGTTATTGGCCCTGAGGATAGCCGCTACACTACCGCAGGCCTTGTCTGCCATTACAGTAGAGGACAGCTCGGATGAAGATTACATCCTCATCTAGTGCTGGTTGGGGAATGATGCAGACGATATTTGTTTAAACAAGTTTTGTGTAATTATTTTTTCTAATGAGATTAGCATAACTTGCTCCGTGGCATGCCTTTGCGCATGACACGCAAGTACTTACTTACCAGAACCCCCACATGGTTTTGGTTTTTGCAGTGCTATTAGTGCATGACTGAGGATAAATGCTGTGCCAGTACGCCATGGCCGAGTTTTAATTATTATCAAGGAGTTTTGATTATTATGCTTTTACCTCAGTGACCTGGACTTCTATTTTTAAAAAAATTAAATTATAACATGCCTCCGTTGGGAGATCATGTAGCACATATTCCTTTATTTATGGATGGTGGAGTGGAGAGAGCCGCGTAATCTAACTAACCTAACTCTAGTCTATCTAGTCTAGAAGAATCCTAACTACCCTACTCATCAAAACGCCTCCTCCTCTTGGGGGGAGGCCGTGGCTTGCCCACAGGGTCGGGCGTGTGAGCCTTGACAATCTTCTGCCACCGCGTCTTGTTCTGCATGGCAGTCCACAGATTAAGGGAGAGAGAGTGAATGCGGTATTCAAACTGGGCTGGGACCAGTATAGGTCGTCCAGCAACATCTGGACGTAGTGGACTTCTATCACTTAGGCTTTCTCTGCATGCAAGCCTTCCTTGTTAGCTGTGCACATGTCTGCCGACAACGTACTGATAGAATTCTTGTGGTCAGAAATGCAGTTGGAGTCATACTTCTCATGTGATTCCCTGTTTTCAAGCTCTCTCTCTCCGCGAGCGGTCGGTGAATCCAGCACACCAGATATACAGCCTAGCTGTGTGCATACCTAAAGTACTTATCTTCTTTAGTTCTCACATTTATGAGAGCATAATTTGAGTATTCACAAGGCCTATGGAGTGCTTCTCAGGGCTATTAATTAATTAATTAATTAGTAACACAACTCCCGTCCGTTGGGAGCATATATATCGGGCTCCTGTGCCGCCATCTGCCTTGAGCCCTTCCGGCCGGGGGATGGCTTGTGTCACCTGCCCGCGTGCGGCCACACATTCCATCAAGCGTGCATCGCGCGCAGCTTGCTCCACTCCGTGCCGCGCTGCCCGTTGTGCCGGGCTGTTGTGCCGCCCCCTGGGACTGCGCTTCCTCTCGGCCCGCCCCCGGTCTCGCTGGGTCCCCTGCCGGGTCCCCACCGGGCCCCGGGGCCAGCTGCCTCCCCGACCCCTCGGCCTCCGCCCCCGGCCTCGTTGCCGGGGCCTGGGGTGGTCGCGGGCGCGCTGGCGAGTCCCCCTGGGAGGGGCGCCGGCGTTCTCGATCCCCCTCCGCTGGGGGTCTCCCCGGTGGGCACTGCCTCCTCCGTGGCCCCGGCGGGCCTGCCGGGCGCTGGTCGGGTCGTGGTGCGCGCGCCTGCCGGCCCGGCTGGGGAGACGCCGCAGGCCCCACGTCCTGCCTTTGCTGGCGCCGCTCCCCGCCACTCAGCGCCCGCCGACGGCCTTCACCGGTGTGCCGTGCTGCTTCCCACGGGGTCCCCGTGTGCGGGTGTGTTCCACAACCGTAACCTCCTCTGCCAGCACCTTCGCGCTGTGCACCCCGATCTCGGCGCGGCGGATCTGCAGGCCATGAGCTGTTACCGGTGCCCGGAAGCTCACTGCCAGCGGGTGTACTCCATTCACGGGCGCGCTCAGCACGCGCGCGCCTGTGTTGCTCAACGGCCCCTCAACCGGCCAGCAGTCCCGGCCCCCTCCCCCCTCCCGCCTCGGCTCCCACCGGCTCCCAGCCCCCGCCGCCCGACTACTCGGCCAGTTGGCGTTGGCTTGACACGGTTCCCTGGGATGCATGCGCCATCAACCCGACGTCTACCCTGACCGACCTCCCCCACCGCGCGCGTAGCCTTTTCGCGCAATGTGCAATCGTTTCTCTCCGGCGCATGCACGCCGCTCCGGACGACCCGCTGGGCTTTAAACTGCACATGGTGACCCCCCGCCTGCTCCTCACCCCTCTCGGGCGTGGTGTGCGCGGCCTCCAGGGTGCGGTTATTGCCCGTTGCCGACGCTTTCTGCAGGGGGACTGGGAGGGGCTGTTTGGCGTGCCGCCCCCGCGCACGGCCCGGCTGTCGGGGGAGGTCAACTTCGAGCGGGTGGCCGCCGACGTCATCCGCCTCGTCCGCGAGGGGCAGCTCAGCCGGGCCATGACCCGCTTGGAAATGGCCAAGCTCGCCCCCGCCAATGCGGCTACCCTGGCGGCCTTGGAGGCTCTTCACCCTGCGGAGCCCGGATTTCAGCTGCCCGTGCCGGACCCCCTGCCGGCCCCCCTCCGGCTGGACCGCGACTGCTTCGTGGAGGTGATGCGTGAGGTCCCGCGGGCTTCCTCTACCGGGCCGTCGGGCTGGCGCTACGAGCACTTGGAGGTCCTGGTGGGGCATGGGGGCGAGGACATTCTCTTTGACACCCTCATTGACCTGGCGGCTGGTCGCGTTCCTCCCGCTGCGCGCGAGTGGTTAGCGGGCGCTCGCCTCCTCGCTCTGCTCAACATTACAATTCGTTCAAGTGGCCCGCCGGAGCGGCTGTACAATTTTTCCCAGTGAGCGCGCTGCCAAGTGTACTTGTGGGCAAATTTTTAGGTGCCCCGTCACTTCGAGGTACTAAAAATTAGGCTACGGTACGAATTCAGCGAATTTCAGCGAATTTTCAGTCGAACCAAAGGAAGTGACGCCAACTACCAAAACGTTTCCGTTACGAATTTTCAGCCCAACACTCGCGCAAAATGAAGTGACGGCAACTACCAAAAAGTTTCCGTTACGAATTTTCACTCCCACACGTTTGCACAAAAGGAAGTGACGGCAACTACCAAAAAGTTTCCGTTACGAATCTTCAGTCCCACACTTCGCGCAAATTTTAGTAGGGCTGCACGCAAGCTACCTTTCAAAATTTTGCGCTAGTATGGAACGCATTTCATTCGTCTGGAGGAACGCTGCCCGCCAACTACCCCCGTTCAGAAAGTTCCGCCGAAATTTACCCGAGATTTGGAAATCTGAACGTCCGCGCAAATTTTAGTAGGGCTGCACGCAAGCTACCTTTCAAAATTTTGCGCAAGTATGGAACGCAATTCATTCGTCCGGAGGAATGCTGCTCGTCAACTGCCCCCGTTCAGAAAGTTGCGCCGAACTTTACTTGAGATTTGGAAATCTGAACGTGCGGTTGGAGTTTCGCGGGGAAACCCAAGTTCCCAAGTAATTCACCAATGACGCGCTTCGAACACTTGTCCGCTAAAACCTAAGCAGCCGCTCCGGCTGGCCACTTAAACGAAACTTGATGGGGTGTCTTGCCCCCCCCCGAGGGCAAGGTGCGCCCGATCGCCTGCGGTGAGGTGCTCCGCAAGCTCGTGGGCAAAGTGATCTGCCGCCAAAAGGCGCCCGAGCTCCGTGCCTTTTTCTGCCCGCCCCTCGCAGCGGGTGAGACCTCGGTGGCGGCCCAGCTGGGGGTGACGACTCCAGGCGGGGCGGATATCCTCATCCATTCGGTGCAGGCCTACCTCGAGGCCCACCCCACCCACGCTGTCGTCAAGGTCGACTGCCACAACGCGTTCAACAGTCTGTCCCGCGCCAGCATGTTTGTGGCCGTCATGGAGTCCTTCGAGGACTTGTACGCTTGGACAGCCGTGTGCTACGGCCAGCCCGGCCAACTGGTTCACATCATGGAGGACGGCACTCGCGGCGGCCTGCTGTCGCGGTCGGGCACCCAGCAAGGGGACCCCCTGGGACCCCTGTACTTTGCCGCCCCCCTCCAGGGTTGCCTCCAAGCGGTCCATGCTGCCCACCCGGCGGTCGCTATTCAGGCCTACTTGGATGATATCTACCTTCTGGGCCCTGTGCCGGACACCACCGCGGCTCTGCTGGCACTGCAGACCGCGGTGGCCGACATCAACCTCCAGTTGACCCTTGCCAAGTGCGCGGTGTACTCGCCCCAAGGTGATTGCTCCGGCTTTCCGCCCCAGCTCTTGGGCCGGGACGAGCGCCTCCATGGGTTGGATGTCCTCGGCGTTCCGGTTGGCGACCCCGCGTTTGTCATCGATGCTCTGCGGGCCGCCCTCGAGGCACGCACTGAGGTACTGCCCTTGATTGCGCGCCTTCATGATTCGCAGACCAAGGGTCTGCTTCTGTGGTTTTGCGCTCACCCTCGCGTCGTTCACTGGCTCCGGGGCGCTCTTCCGTCTCAGGTCCGGCTGGCCGCCGAGGGCCACGACGAACGCATCCAGTCGGCCTTGGCGCAGCTGGTCCCGGGCCCCGACCTCCCGCCACATGCTATTCGCATTGCCTCCCTGCCTGCACGGATGGGTGGCTGCGGTCTGACTCGTGCCGCCCGGCTGGCCCCAGCAGCCTTTTTGGGCTCCGTCGCACAGTCGTGGGCGGAAAGCTGCCGGCTCCTGCCCCTTTTGGCAACGGCAGCGCCTGACCTCCTGGACCCCAGCAGCCCTTTGCCCTTCGTCACCGCCATCCAGGAGGCCTATGCTGAGATCCAGCAGGCCTGTTCTCCCGTCCGTGCCGCTCAGGCGGTACAGCGCCACCTCCCTCGCGGCACTCCCTCGGTCGCCTCCGTTCAATCTCCCGCCGCATTCCCTGCTCGCGTCATCGATAAACACCAGAAAACCTACGCGGGTATTCTGCACACGGCTGATTGGATTGCTCTTTTCGCGGACCTCAACGCCCAGGGACGTGCGTGGCTGTTCTCGCTTTCCTTGCGGAGTGTGGGCTCGGCGTAGGCCTTCGTGCTCTTCCCATGGCCCCCCCATTCGCCTTGGCTCCCAGCCACTACTCGGTGGCGCTCCGGCACCAGCTATTTGCCCCGCAGCCTCTTGTTCCGGCCGGGCGGCCTTGTGGTAGCTGTGGGCAGCCGCTGGATCCCACGGGGACTCACTACCTTGCCTGCATGGGGGGCCAACAGAATCAGAATTGGTATTTGTATTTGCACTCTGTCCTCCTGACGGTGGTGCTCGCCATGATTCGGTCGGTTTTCCCCCACGCGAACATCCGGTCCGAGGATGCGGATGGCGCTGCCTTCTATTCCCCCAACCACCGGCCTGATATCGTGGTGCTGGACTTTGAGGGGGGTGGCCGGCATCTGCTTATTGACGTTTCGGTGGCGCGGCCCTTGGCTCTTAGCCACGTGGCTGGGGCCTCCCTCACGGCAGGTTACACGGCGGACCAGGCGGAGCGGGCCAAGCTCCTGGCCTACGGCGACGTCGGGCACCATCGTGTGGTGCCCTTTGTCCTGGAGGAGTTTGGGGCCATGGGGCCCCTGACCTCCGCCTTCTTCAAGGAGTGTTGCCGGCTCCGGGAGGACCGGCTGGACCTGGAGGGCCAGCGGGCCCCACATGGTCGGCGCGGACCTGGACGTCATATTGGCGTCAGCGCTTGTCGGTGGCGCTGACTCGGGCCATGGCTGACATCATGCTCCGCCGTACGCGGGCTGATTTTGCGGTGCAGCAGGGCTATTAGGTTCCTCCCGTTAGGCGTTTCCATTGGTCTTATCGTAGTATAGAGCTTTGACATGGCTCTGTATATAGGTTTATAGCTGGGCGTTTGTTTTGGTTTGAGTGATTTCACTCTGCTGTAAGTAATTATATTTTTAATATATATATGTAGCACATTATTATTATTATTTATGTAGCACATATCCCAGATCTAAGGGGCATATGGCTTTTATTAATACATTCTGGGCGGATCCGGGTGTAACAACCAAATGTTACATCCAAAGTTTTCCTACTGTTGATCTTACTTTGAGTTTTTTGGGACAATTATTTAGAAAAGTTATGAGGCTTCGAAGTATGATTAGTATTGGGCCTGCTGAGACTTGTCGAATTATTGTTCTACCCTCATTGGTCGTGGCCTGATCCACGTGGGGTACTTTGAATGGCCTAGTTCAGCCAGTTATAGATTCTCTTTAAGACTTTTGTACCTGGTGGATTTTCTTCCCGGTCACGGAGATTCTGTAGTGCTGGCCTTGTGTTGTTTTGTGAATTTAGAGGACAGGATCTTACCTTGAGTGCTTCCTCGCATTTGATTGGTCCTTACGGATTAGGATTGAGCTGACTCTGCATGCACGATGACCTTTATCCTGTTTGTGCATGGAGGTCGTGGAGGGAAGCTTACGTGGGAGCCAAACCTATGGTGTAATTCAAGGATTTCCTTGTTTCATCAAGCAATCAGCCCTTGCTCAAAGTCAACTATTACTTCAACAGATAGTCGACTTGGAAACAACTTGTCTGTTGTGTCTAACAAGGGTGGGGACTCAATCCCTCAACTGTTGAAGTTTCATCTTCATTGCTGCTCTGGACGTGAGGTTATCTGTCAAGACTCTAACCCAGGTATGAAGATCTTTTCACGCTAATGCTTATACTGAGGCTGTTGCAAACACAACATTTTTAGTCGTTACACCGGGCTATGTGCCATGCACATGTACTCCCAACGGAGTCATGTTACTAATGAATGAATGAATGACTAATGAATGAATGAATGAATGAATGAATGAATGAATGAATGAATGAATGAATGAATGAATGAATGAATGAATGAATGAATGAATGAATGAATGAATGAATGAATGAATGAATGAATGAATGAATGAATGAATGAATGAATGAATGAATGAATGAATGAATGAATGAATGAATGAATGAATGAATGAATGAATGAATGAATGAATGAATGAATGAATGAATGAATGAATGAATGAATGAATGAATGAATGAATGAATGAATGAATGAATGAATGAATGAATGAATGAATGAATGAATGAATGAATGAATGAATGAATGAATGAATGAATGAATGAATGAATGAATGAATGAATGAATGAATGAATGAATGAATGAATGAATGAATGAATGAATGAATGAATGAATGAATGAATGAATGAATGAATGAATGAATGAATGAATGAATGAATGAATGAATGAATGAATGAATGAATTTATTTTTGAGCTACTATCTGCTCATTTTATAGTTATGTTGCGGCGGGCTCAAAGGGGGCCGATCTGGGCCGCCTGTAGCGTAGCTCTACCGTATGTCACCTACACCATGTAAGGTGCTTGTTGTTACTTAGTAGGACTAGAGAGAAGGGGACCGGCGGTGCGCCGGTACTAGTGCCTACTGGCAACCGTGCCCGCCCTTGATTGAGGGGGGCGCGGCGCCTTGAGACATGTGCTTTGTTTTCCATTTTCACACCGTACTTAGAGTGGTGTGGTGAACGTAGGGAGGCCTTTTTGCAGCTCGCAACTTTCCAATGTGAGGAAAGGTGGGCTGGCCGCTAGGGGGGCCGCTTTGCGGCCACTATGGCTGCTACGCCCAATGTAAGTCGACGCTGCGAGCCTCCCCGTGTTACGGAGAGGTGACCCGCTGTTGTTCAAAATATTGGTGAAGGGTCAGTGAGGTGCGCTGGTCCTAGGGTGTTCCCCCATGGCGCTGGGGTGCGCCGGCTGGGCTCAAGTTGGGAGCCCGTAGTGACTTGAATTTTGAAAGTCAATGAAGAGGGAAGGCGGTTTTTAGAGAAGGCGGGTTTTGGCGGAGAGCCCTGTGATTAAGGACAGTGCGAGGTGACGAGCCCTGAAGGAAGCGCTAGATTTGCCCTCGGGTAAAGTGTCCGCCGGGGATTTTTTATCCCTGTAGCAGCGTGCACGGGGGAAGCAGGGCGTTTTTCATAAAGACGGGGGTCAAAAGAAACCAGAGGCGGAGGAGGGTGCACCAATGGCAGCGGCTGCCGTGGGTCGGGGGGGTCCTGTCCGGCGAGCAGGCCCCTTCTGCCCTTGGCGATAAGGGAGAGCTGGTGGGAAGCAGCGGTAAACCGTGGGTATTCATGCGCACTTACAAAAATCTGGTTAAGAAACTCTACAGTGCCCGGCAAGCCTGGAAAAAAGATTCGAGGGGGGCGCGTGAAAACGTCGTAGGAAGGCATGCACTCCAATGGACCTTAGCTTCAGCACCTATGAATGAATGAATGAATGAATGAATGAATGAATGAATGAATGAATGAATGAATGAATGAATGAATGAATGAATGAATGAATGAATGAATGAATGAATGAATGAATGAATGAATGAATGAATGAATGAATGAATGAATGAATGAATGAATGAATGAATGAATGAATGAATGAATGAATGAATGAATGAATGAATGAATGAATGAATGAATGAGTAGGTGCTGAAGCTAAGGTCCATTTGAGTGCCTTCCTATCAGAGAAACAAGTTTATTACAATAAGTGTGTGCAGGCTAAGTTTAACAGTTGAGCCTAGCCACACCCTCAAAATCATTGTACAAGTCATATATATATTGTAAAGTTAGGCCAGTTCACCATGCTGGGGCCCAGCACATGCCCCCTTGGCCCAATCTTGTCCCCCAACAGCAGCGAGGGTGGGTGGGTGGGAGCTGCAAAAAGGCCTCCCTACGTTCACCACACCACTCTAAGTACGGTGTGAAAATGGAAAACAAAGCACATGTCTCAAGGCGCTGCGCCCCCCTCAACCAAGGGCGGGCACGGTTGCCAGTAGGCACTAGTACCGGCGCACCGCCGGTCCCCTTCTCTCTAGTCCTAAGTAACAACAAGCACCTTACAGGGTGTAGGTGACGTACGGTAGAGCTACGCTACAGGCGGCAGATCGGCCCCCTTTGAGCCCGCTGCAACATAACTATAAAATGAGCAGATAGCTCAAAAAATAGGTGCTGAAGCTAAGGTCCATTGGAGTGCCTTCCTACCAGAGAAACAAGTTTATTACAATAAGTGTGTGCAGGCTTTAAGAGTTGAGCCTAGCCACACCCTCAAAATCATTGTAGAAGTCATTGTCAAGTTAGGCCAGTTCACCGTGCTGGGGCCCAGCACATGCCCCCTTGGTCCAATCTTGTCCCACATCACCATCTCTGGCCACGTCCCAGGCCGTTTGCAGCCCGGCTGGTGGTAGGAACGCAACCACTTGGAATGCTGGGCTCTTGTTGGCATGATGATGCCCCCCTTCCCACCCCCGTGTGGCCGCTACGGTCTCCCGGCGGACGCAGGGCGGAGCCACATGCGTTCCCCTTCTTATTAGAGGGGCGCATCCCAGTGCTGCCGCTTTAGGACTTATGCCATAGGTCTGGGAACGTCTCCAGCTCACCCAACCACCATCACCAGCCCACCGGCGAAGCCGCTGGGATTTCCCGAGGGTAGAGCCACTGCCACTGGCTCTAGGCCTCTATTACCCCCCATCGTGGTGATAATGATGGCTGCGGACCTCCTAGCGCCAAGGCTCACCATCGCCATGGTGTCACGAGCCTTGGCGCAGCTGCAGCCGAGTGGAGCTTTATTATTATGGTATATAATGCATTTTCTTAAAACAAATCCGAACCGCACTACCGGGTTCCACACGCACCCCCCCTCGAGGGGGGCGCGTGAAAACGGCAAAGGCAAAGCGGAGCCTGCCGCCTTTGGGCGGGCGTAGCGGAGGTTTTCACGCGCCCCCCTCGAAATTTTTTTTCCACTGAGGCTTGCCAGGCAATGTAGCATTTCTTAAGGGGTCCGGGCGGACCGGAATTATTTCGCGCCAAAAAATTCCTGCCGGTACCGAAAGTGACTCCGGACCACAGAAATTCGCAATGCGAAATGGAAAGTGTGTGCGGGGTGGAAATGGCGGACAGTTGCGCGGACGTAGAGCTGGAAGTTGATTGTCAATTGAAGCTGTACGTGTGGATCATTGCGTAAAAATAATTTGTTGGACGTCCCGCTAATCCCAATTCTGGGTAGGAAATGGCTTATTAATCGCCCAGCTGCAGAGGATCACCGCCCCCCGCAAACGGTGGACGCCTCTAACAAAGCATTCAGGCACGCCGCATACCGGCATTTTGCCAAAGAAATGAAATGGTTTGACGAGAAGGGCGGAGCGAAAAAGTTGCCCGAAGAGGTAGAGACGATCATTCATGAACGCTGGCCCGACGCCGGGGGGGAATACGCCGGCTTCAAACCGTCCAGGGCTCGCAAGTAGTAGATTTTGACCCCGGCCAGCACGTCAGAGCATTAGTGCAATATCATGGGCAGAAATAGGGGATCGCAAGCTCAACGTGAGCGTAGGGAGAAAGAAAGCGCAGCACACGAATCCGGGGTGGAGCTGCCTGCGCCTGTTGAGGAGCGCAGGGGTCGAGGCAGGCCGCCGGGGACTACAAATGAGGCCAAACGTCGTGGTGGGCGGCCTCGTAAGTCCGCGGATGAGCAGACTCGGGCAGAATGGGTTGCTAGCGCGGGGGTGGAAGGACTGACGGCGACAGCTGGTGGCGATTCGGGTGGTGCTCCATCTGTCGAGGATGAGGGAGTGCTGCCCGGTGCGGAGCGAGCGAGGAATCCTCCACATCACTACCGGCCGTCGCCCAAGAAAGTGCTGCCGCATGGTAAACAAGTCAAAATTGACGTCGTGCTGCCTCCCGTTGTCGAGGACAAGGGCTTGCCTTTTGATATGCCCCGGCTTATTGTGGATTCTTGTGGGCTGGAGGCCATGGCTGCCGCCCTCCCGTGCCCATGCTGTTTAGGGTTCACTCTCAAGCTGGGCATGCTGGAGAAGCCAAAGCGCGATGCGGGCAGCTGCTCGGATGTTGTGCTGTGGTGCACCAATCCCTTTTGCAAGCCCAGGCTGAGCACGGCCCCGGATGGGAGGGGAAAGGGTGCGGGTGCAATGAGAATGAGCCGTGGTGGCAGCCTTTTCCCCTTCTTCAGCCCAACTCAGATTTGAGGCTTGGTGTGAGGCGCAATGCTTGTAGCAGCCTGCTGGCGTGTGCAGGTGTGCTCTTTGGCTTGTCCCGCCAACAGCTTGTGCGTCTCTCCGTCGTGCTTGGCATTAGGTTCCCACATGGGCACGACACGTGGGATAAGGATGTGCGTGCTGTGGAGCAGCTAGGTGGTCATGGAGCATCTGATTGAGGTGATCAAGGAGAACAGATCGAGTGGCGGTACGAGAGATGGAGATGAAGTGCAAGCGGTTCAAGATGGATGGGAAGCAGTGTACAATTATGCGCCGTATTATACGGTATTATACGGTATAATACTTCATGCGCTGGATTTAGCGCATAATTTTTTATACTTATGCGTTTGAGCGTATTACGACGCATAATGACGCATAATCACATATAATGCCGTATTTTCCGCGGTTTTTTTACGTTTTGCGCGGCTAGGATGCCAGAACGACAGGGCAACGATTTGAAGCCACAGATTTAGTATCTCTACTAAGTTCTGACCCGTCTGAACTTTCACAATTCGACGCGATCTTATTTTGAAATTTCAGTCGGGTACGTACTGCCCACTTCACGGCCCCTTTTTTGGGCGGGAATCTGAAGAAATGCAAGGCTTAAGAACTGCGAGCTTTGTTGGCAAAGGCAGAATTGTCACCCGGCCGCAGGCCGCACGTGAGAATTGCGAGCAAAAATGTCAATGTCTGACGAGGATCGTGCAATGTCTGACGAGGATGGCGAAGACGTCGACTTGTCAAGAACAACGGTGTGGACGTACATCACCAAGCACAGAATTGCCAAGGGCAACAAGCTGACCAACAACTACGAAATGACCTGCAGCCGATGTTACCATGGTTGGAGTGGCAGCACGAGCAGGGCAACTGCGCATTTTCTTGGAGGGGACTTTGCCCACTCGGCTGGAGTCAGTCCCTGCTCGAAGCCGCCCACCGAGCTGCGGCCACGCCTGCTCCAGGCGAAGCTGCAAACCACCAGGAGGAAGGCGGTTCGTGCCCGCCGTGAGCAGGAGTGCATCGCAGAAGAGAGGCACATGGCTCTCGCCGATGATGACAACGACAACGGCCTCATCGGAGATGAAGAGGACATCGACGTCGACGAGAACGGCGAACAGCTGCCGACCTTCCTGCGAGGTGCCGGGCCCGCAGCTGCACTTGGCAAACGCAGGTCGTCCGCCTCCGGCTGCAGGGGCTCCGGTTCGACCGGACGTGCAACTGCTGACGTCGTCGAGATCAAGTCATCTCAGCCGGCACTGCGCCAGCAGACCATGGCCGCGGCTGTCGGGCTGGGAAAGCCCGCCATCGACAAGCTGCTTTGCAAGGGGTTTATGTCGGCCGGTATCCCATTCAACGTTGTGAATAACGCGCATTTCAAAGCTGCTCTGTCCGCCATCAGCCGAGGAGGGGTGCAGTACCTGGCGCCAAGCTCTCAGACCATGCGGACCCGGGACGCACCCCTCGTTGCCAAGGACTTGGAGAGGGACGTCAAGGAGAAGACCCAGCTGGCCACAGGCACGGGAGGGACGTTCATCACGGATGGCTGGAAAGACTGCAGTCGCGAATCTCACATCATGAACGTCTTCCATCTGCCCACCTTTACATACTTCATCGGATCCAACAACGTGACGGGGCAGGTGAAGTCTGCTGAATTCATGGCAGACCTGGCAGAGCCTCACATCTTGGCCGTCGGCGCAGCGAACGCCGTGCAGGTGATTACGGACACCACAACATCCATGGAGAACATGAAGAAACTCCTCGAGGCATCATTCCCGCACATCATCATCTCCAGGTGCTGTGCCCACTCGCTGGATCGACCTGTGTTTCGAGGACATCGGCAAGGAGCCAGAGGTGGACAGGGTCCTGACACAAGTGAACACGGTGGTGGTATTCGTGCTGGGGCACGAGAAGATCAACAGTTTTTTCATGGGCCTGGACAAGATCGCCAAGACTCTCAAGAAGTACGCCGACACCCGCTTTGGCACCAGGTATATCGCTGTGATTTCATGAGTTATATCCACAATTTGCTACGCCCTCTTTTTTCTCATCATCTTCGCTTAATTCTGCTAGTTTATCATCGCTTTAATTGAGACACAATCATACTGTTGTTGGCGAATGTAAACGTGCGCATGCATAATTGTGTGTATGTGTGTATATATGTGGCTTTATATTGGTTATGTTTACTTGGGTGCCTTCACTTTGATGCAAGTAATTATATATTTTAATATATATATGTGGCTGTGCATGCACGCAAATACTACAGTAGTATACAATTAATGCATGTAGTATGTTTTCATGGTGCGATGCTATGTGAATATACTGAGCTGCATGTGACTACAGGTGTGCACACCATGTGACTCGTGGTGTGCATTAATTAATTAATTAACTGAATTAAAATTAATTAATATTAATTAATCTCGTGTCCCCGTTGGGGGACCACGGACGGCACTGAAGTCCCCAACTAAGATAGTGCATGTGGTGTGCATCTGCAAGTGTGCATAGTACTGTATTCACAATTGTGTATATTTCCAGGAATAGTTGTCTCACTTAATAACTGAAATTTGTCGGGACCGTGCAGTGGGCCAGCATGGGGCTAACATGTTAAACATGGCCAGCGCTAACTAGGGGACCATGCATGCAGTGGGCCAGCGCCCAGCATGGGGCCAACATGTTTTTAAAAAGGCCAGCACTAACTAGGGGACCGTGCATGCAGTGGGCCAGCATGGGGCAACATGGTAAAAAGGCCAGCAATAACTAGGGGACCGTGCAGTGGGCCAGCAAGGGGCCAACATGTTAAACATGGCCAGCACTAACTAGGGGACCATGCAGTGGGCCAGCATAGGGCCAACATATTAAACACATCATCAATTCAAATACCACACATGTGGTAGTTGACTATTGCATGCTGCCCTTGCCATGGTGCAACTGTTTTCTGCAGGCTCATAAACAACACCTCACTAGTCACAGACAATCAGTCTTGATAAATGTGTGCGCTATAGTGTAGAAGCCATGCATCAAAGCATTGCTATTGAGCCTCAAGCGGTGTGCAGATGAGACCTCCCACCATCCACCAACTCCCGGTCGCCTGAGGTCAAGCAGCCCTGGCATATTATGGCCAGTGGCCACCCAGCAAATGGATAGCCATGACCAGGAGCTAGCAGGGCTCTACGGCCTCTACCCCACTCAGTGAGTCGGCATCAATCCTTTAGGTGCGAGCTCACATTAAAGCTTTACTCCCATGGAATAACCGTGTTCTGATCGTCGTAATCCTTGATGGCGTCAATCGCGCGGAGGTTGTGGTGCACGTAGATGAGGCGGTTGTGGTTGACATGCGTCAGGCGGTTTCGCTTGAGCGACTTGATCCAGCCGGCTTCGCTGTTGACACGCTCGACAGAGCCCGAGGAGACCGGCTGGGCCAGCACCTTGATCGCCACCTCCTGCAGCTCGGGCGTGGAGCCGCCCCAGGTGCGCCACCACTGGTACGGCACCATGCCCGGCGCCTGTGCCTGCCTCTTGCAG
This sequence comes from Mesostigma viride, assembly GCA_009746045.1. NCBI lineage: Eukaryota > Viridiplantae > Streptophyta > Mesostigmatophyceae > Mesostigmatales > Mesostigmataceae > Mesostigma > Mesostigma viride. The sequence goes on from RPFO01001269.1 coordinate 54,254, forward strand.
TCGCTCTGTGCAAATGCACCCTGCTGGTCGGTGTATTGCTCGTACTGCTTGATGGCCAGGTCGAAGGCTGCCTTGTCGCCCAGATGAATCTTGTCAATGCACGCGTGGAGGCCATCTGTCACCTGAGCAGGAGAGGGATAGTACGATGGGGGAAATAGTGGCAGTGCAATTAAGGATTGCAAAGAGGTTAGAGGACGTCTATTCAGGAACTGACAACGAAGGCTTCAGCCCTTCAATACCAATTTCCCACACATTGCTCAAAAGCCAAAATTAGCCATGGACTAATAACAAATAGCGTGCCATGAAGAAAAATAAGAATTACTTAGCCATTTACTCACTTCCTTGATGGTATATTGTGCGTGGTCAGGGCCCCAGTACTTGGGATTGAGCGCGTAGCCAGCGGCGTGGATGATGGAATGCATGTAATCCCAGCGCCTGCGCACGAGGACCTGCAGCTGCTTGGACAGGTCTTTGTGCAGCCCGCGAATGTCTTGCACAGCCTTGAGGAGCTCGTACATCATGTAGTACAGCTCGCCTGTTGCTGGCTTGTCGCTGTCGAAAATCTTGAGCACGAGCTTCATGGGCTTGAAAATGTCAACCAGCATGCGCACGCCGGACCAGAACTGCGGGCTGCCCACAATATCCTGGACGTACCTGCGTGAACGCGGGCCACCACTTCTGCGCCTCGGCATACTTCACCAACTCTTCGTCCTCGAAGGTGACCATGAGCCGGGTCTTGGCGTCGTGAACGCTCTCCGCCGAGTAAAACCTGAAGCAGCAATGCCATGAAAAAAATGATGCCATCGTCACAACTGTGAAAATGGAATTAGTAACACGCCAACAACAGTATGATTGTGTCTCAATTAAAGCAATGATAAACTAGCAGAATTAAGCGAAGATGATGAGAAAAAAGAGGGCGTAGCAAATTGTGGATATAACTCATGAAATCACAGCGATATACCTGGTGCCAAAGCGGGTGTCGGCGTACTTCTTGAGAGTCTTGGCGCTCTTGTCCAGGCCCATGAAAAAACTGTTGATCTTCTCGTGCCCCAGCACGAATACCACCACCGTGTTCACTTGTGTCAGGACCCTGTCCACCGCTGGCTCCTTGCCGATGTCCTCGAAACACAGGTCCAGCGAGTGGGCACAGCACCTGGAGATGATGATGTGCGGGAATGATGCCTCGAGGAGTTTCTTCATGTTCTCCATGGATGTTGTGGTGTCCGTAATCACCTGCACGACGTTCGCTGCGCCGACGGCCAAGATGTGAGGCTCTGCCAGGTCTGCCATGAATTCAGCAGACTTCACCTGCCCCGTCACGTGGTCGGATCCGATGAAGTATGTAAAGGTGGGCAGATGGAAGACGTTCATGATGTGAGATTCGCGACTGCAGTCTTTCCAGCCATCCGTGATGAACGTCCCTCCCGTGCCTGTGGCCAGCTGGGTCTTCTCCTTGACGTCCCTCTCCAAGTCCTTGGCAACGAGGGGTGCGTCCCGGGTCCGCATGGTCTGAGAGCTTGGCGCCAGGTACTGCACCCCTCCTCGGCTGATGGCGGACAGAGCAGCTTTGAAATGCGCGTTATTCACAACGTTGAATGGGATACCGGCCGACATAAACCCCTTGCAAAGCAGCTTGTCGATGGCGGGCTTTCCCAGCCCGACAGCCGCGGCCATGGTCTGCTGGCGCAGTGCCGGCTGAGATGACTTGATCTCGACGACGTCAGCAGTTGCACGTCCGGTCGAACCGGAGCCGGAGGCGGACGACCTGCGTTTGCCAAGTGCAGATGCGGGCCCGGCACCTCGCAGGAAGGTCGGCAGCTGTTCGCCGTTCTCGTCGACGTCGATGTCCTCTTCATCTCCGATGAGGCCGTTGTCGTTGTCATCATCGGCGCGAGCCATGTGCCTCTCTTCTGCGATGCACTCCTGCTCACGGCGGGCACGAACCGCCTTCCTCCTGGTGGTTTGCAGCTTCGCCTGGAGCAGGCGTGGCCGCAGCTCGGTGGGCGGCTTCGAGCAGGGACTGACTCCAGCCGAGTGGGCAAAGTCCCCTCCAAGAAAATGCGCAGTTGCCCTGCTCGTGCTGCCACGCCAAGCATGGTAACATCGGCTGCAGGTCATTTCGTAGTTGTTGGTCAGCTTGTTGCCCTTGGCAATTCTGTGCTTGGTGATGTACGTCCACACCGTTGTTCTTGACAAGTCGACGTCTTCGCCATCCTCGTCAGACATTGCACGATCCTCGTCAGACATTGACATTTTTGCTCGCAATTCTCACGTGCGGCCTGCGGCCGGGTGACAATTCTGCCTTTGCCAACAAAGCTCGCAGTTCTTAAGCCTTGCATTTCTTCAGATTCCCGCCCAAAAAAGGGGCCGTGAAGTGGGCAGTACGTACCCGACTGAAATTTCAAAATAAGATCGCGTCGAATTGTGAAAGTTCAGACGGGTCAGTACTTAGTAGAGATACGAAATCTGTGGCTTCAAATCGTTGCCCTGTCGTTCTGGCATCCTAGCCGCGCAAAACGTAAAAAAACCGCGGAAAATACGGCATTATACGTGATTATGCGTCATTATGCGTCGTAATACGCTCAAACGCATAAGTATAAAAAATTATGCGCTAAATCCAGCGCATGAAGTATTATACCGTATAATACCGTATAATACGGCGCATAATTGTACACTGATCTCAGGTAGGTGGTGCCCCACGTGTGAGCAACGAAGGGGTAGCAATGATGAGGTGGCTGAGCACGTGTGCTGGCGGAATCACGGTGGGTCCAGCAAGAGCATGGAGGCATGGGGGGCGGTAGCCCTCTTAAATGACCTCATGTCACTGCAGGATGGCCTCAACATTGGCATGGTGTGCAAGGAGAGAGGGGGGGGGGGGGGGGGGGGGATTGTGCTAAGCCAAGGCAGCAGCGCCTGTACGCAGCAGAGGTGGTCAGCGATGGTGACACATCCTGGTACGCTGTGGTGCAGGAGAAGCTCACGGAGCACGTGCCAGCCAAGCAGGAAGATCTGAACCATTTAGGCAACTGCCTGTATGGTTCACTTCTGAAAGCAAGGAAGGAGCACTTGTCCAAGCTGCCCAAGGTTCTCACAGATGATGTCATCACCCACATATGTACCAGTTTCAGGTGGTGCATTCGCATTAATGGGCACATGAAGGGGGAGTGGCTGTCACTGGCAATGCACAACCTGATAGACCACTGTTTCAACAAGCACGACGGGTGTGAGACGTACTGCAACCACCACAAGGACAACGAGACTAAGGAGGTGACGAAGGAGGATTGGTGTGGCGTGGCAAAGAAGACCAGCAATAGGCCGGGCTGGAAGGGAGGACGCTGGCTGCCGCCTGCCGAGGCTACCAGCAAGGGGGTGATTGTGGACGTGCGTGGTGTGGTGGACAACGCCGTTGAGAAGTATGTGACCCCTGCACTGCTTGACCGCTGCAATCATGATGCCTCGTCCAACCTGAATGAATTCCACCACTCCGTGCAGATCGGCTTTGTGCCAGGGGGCAAGGGTGGCTTTGCGGGTTTGCGTTGGCCGTATGCCTGCATGATGGGCGTGCTCAAGGCCCGTGATGGAGAAGATTGGTGGTCAGTGCTGGCGGCCAAGCTGGGCATAGCGGTGACCGAGGCGGTGACGGACCAGCTGGAGACGTTGCGGAAGGAGCGCACCCTGAAGCAGGAAACCAAGCGGGACCCTAACTTAAAGAGACGGCAGCAGAAGCGGTCGCGGATTGCAAAGAGGCTGAACTGGTCCAAGGAGAAGGAGGCAGCCGCCAAGTACGAGCATGGATGCGGCTATGAGGATGTGGCCAGCGGGGAGGACGAGGGGGGAGATGCCAGCAGTACCAGCTCTGATGATGGCGTGGACAGGGTGTTGTGCATCAAATGCATGGGGGCGGCTAGCACTGACGCCAACCCCTTCCTGCTGTGCGACACCCCGGATGTGGATGGGCATGGGGCTCACATGCTGTGCGTTGGTCTCACCCTCAAGACCCTGCCCCAGGAACGGGAACCGTGGTTTTGCCCCAACTGCTGTGGGGAGGGTGACAGCTCAGATGAGGACTAGTCCTAGCCGCCATGTGTTATTAGGTGCCTCATGCCATCATGGGTGTTGCATTGTAGGACCATGGTGTTGTTTATTTTTACTTTCATGATGTTTATTGACTCTGCCCTGCCCCAGCAGGGGGATTGTCTATGCATGTATTGGTGGAACCCCTTTGCCTGCATGTTGCATGGCTTACAGGGTGGTAGTTGATGGCAGTAGTTTATGCCATGATTCTATCTTAGAATGACCTGAATTTTGAGACCATGATAGTTTGCATAATCAATGACGTGCTGGCACCTTGTTTGCCCCACTTGGTGGTGGGCAAGGTTGTGATTGGTGCAGCCATTTGGCATAAAACCGTATTTTCGTGCATTTGTTTTTTCATACAAAAGTGTTGGCTGTTCACATACGTGGTCAGAATGAGCTGAAAATTGGTGCCATTGATATTCCCACCCTGTGGAAGTTATTTTTATCTCCCTGGGCCCAACCCATGCGTATTTGATTTGATTTTTTTTTTTAAGTCACAAAAAAGACGTTTTTCGGTAAACTGCATAAGTATGCCCAGACGTGCGATTTTGGTGCTGCAAATTAGCTCCATTCTTTGGTCTGGGTGGGGATTTGAACTTTTTATGGTGTTTGGTACACAAGTGTGTGGGGGTTGTCCTAGGCAATCCGTGCTTGTAGGACGTGTCCTTGCCAGATTTAGCTCCCTGCACATGTATTGTGATGGGCCTTGAACTCAACAAGTAGTGGGATGCATGCCCAAGGGTCATATTTATGGTCCCCCATCATCATTTGCATTGCCAGCATGGGTATTGAGTGCAAAACATGTGTATTCAATTTTGGGGGGGGCAGGTCCATCCGGACCCTTAACCAGATTTTTTGTAAGTGCGCATGAATACCCACGGTTTACCGCTGCTTCCCACCTCTCCCTTATCGCCAAGGGCAGAAGGGGCCTGCTCTTCGGAGCGACGAGAGGGTACAGGGCGCCTGCCACCCTCCCCATGCCGACAGGACCCCCCCGACCGACGGCAGCCGCTGCCATTGGTGCACCCTCCTCCGCCTCTGGTTTCTTTTGACCCCCATCTTTATGAAAAACGCCCTGCTTCCCCCGTGCACGCCGCCACAGGGATAAAAAATCCCCGGCGGACACTTTACCCGAGGGCAAATCTAGCGCTTCCTTCAGGGCTCGTCACCTTGCACTGTCCTTTTACAGGGCTCTCCGCCAAAACCCGCCTTCTCTAAAAACCGCCTTCCCTCTTCATTGACTTTCAAAATTCAAGTCACTACTACGGGCTCCCAACTGGAGCCCTGCCGGCGCACCCCAGCGCCATGGGGGAACACGTCCCTAGGACCAGCGCACCTCAACCCTTCACCAATATTTTGAACAACAGCGGGTCACCTCTCCGTAACACGGGGAGGCTCGCAGCGTCGACTTACATTGGGCGTAGCAGCCACAGTGGCCGCAAAGCGGCCCCCCTAGCGGCCAGCCCACCTTTCCTCACATTGGAAAGTTGCGAGCTGCAAAAAGGCCTCCCTACGTTCACCACACCACTCTAAGTACGGTGTGAAAATGGAAAACAAAGCACATGTCTCAAGGCGCCGCGCCCCCCTCAATCAAGGGCGGGCACGGTTGCCAGTAGGCACTAGTACCGGCGCACCGCCGGTCCCCTTCTCTCTAGTCCTACTAAGTAACAACAAGCACCTTACATGGTGGAGGTGACGTACGGTAGAGCTACGCTACAGGCGGCAGATCGGCCCCCTTTGAGCCCGCCGCAACATAACTATAAAATGAGCAGATAGCTAAAAAATGGCGGATCCATTAACATCTTCGGAGGCTCAGATCAGCATTTCAGCCTTTATAATGCCTTTTTACACGTTCAGCATTGCCTGCCAAGCCGCCATGCCTGTCGCCCGGAATTTCGTCACTGTCGTGCACACGCACACCAAAATCTCGCATTTGGCACCACTTTCGGGTACTTCTTACGAGGCTGCATTCGATCTGGCGCGGCTCGGACCATTGTGATGGTCTCCCGGATGTGCATTCAGTGTGATAAAAACTGCGAAAACAGCTTATAATGCCTGTAGAAAGCTCTTTGCGACAGTGTTTTCCAGGCGAGTTCATTGATCGTTTGATGCCAGATACAAAAAGCAAAGGGGGGCATCGTTTTTAATTAGTCGGCATGCGATTTCGAGATGTGATGGGTCGGGCAGACAACCTCGCCACGACATGCTGGGCTCAAGCTTCGCATCTCCCGGCAGCCATAAAGAAGTGCAGATTAAGCGAGGTGAGCGAGCTAGAGGGCCCGGGATTGCTGCTAACGAAAGGCAGCTTCTCAAAGGATAGAGAGCTGGATTAATATAAGGCTTTCTCAAGGGCATTGTGCAGTGGTTATTACCACCTTGTCCAGATGTTTGCCCTCGTCTTTCTGATTTCAAGACTGTTTTAAAGAAGGATAGGATAGCGTTTCCAACGTTGTTGCTCATTCGTTACTATGAAGAAAGAGCCTTTTCAGTTGCTGACAGCGAGGTGGAAGCTGCCTCATGCAAACTACCCAGGCAATGCAAGTGATGCAAGGTGAGGCCATGCATGGCTAATATTGACTTCATGCGTGAGTTGGGCACTGATGTGGCTCATGGCTGTGTGTGTGTCTAGCTAGGTGAGCGGGGCATGTATGGAGGGGTGCGATGGTGCGGGCATGTGAGGGCAAATGGGCGGGCACATGCCTGGCTGGTTTGGGTGTTGGGTGGTTAGGTGGTTCGGTGATCGGGTTGTTGAGTGGTTAGGTGGTTAGGTGGTGTTTAGGTGGTTGTGTAGCTGGTTGATTGGTTGGTTGGTTGGGTGCCTAGGCAGTCTTGCGTGGGAGGCTTAGGCTATAGATGCTTTGAACAAGGGAAGCCTAGGCGTGGGTGGGTTCCATGGCAGGTGGCTGGCTGAAAGGTGGATGCCGTGGTAAATGGCTGGCCGAGTAGCTGGGAGCACAGGCAGTTGGAGAGGGTGGGTGGGTGGGTGGCTGGTCATGGTGGGTGGATGAGTGTTAGGGTGCTTGGTCATAGGCGGATGGCCAGGTGTCTGGGTGATCGATACTGGCTTTTGGGACTGCGAAGTGGCTGGGTTGTTGGAAGCCTGAGTGAAGCAATCTCACGGTTTTGAGGGTGGTGGGTTAGCGGTTGGTTGGTTAGGGATACGTGTGGGTGGGTGGGTTGGCGGGTGGGCCATTGGTGGTTGGTGGCTGGTGGATGTGTAGATGACTAGGTGTGGGTGGGTGGGCGAAGGGACGGGTAGATGGGCGGGTGGGCGCACAGATATGAATGCGTGGGTGGGTTTATGGTTGGGACCGACTCACCTATCGCGGGTGAAGGGCTGTGCAGGTTGGGGGTGAGGTGGGTGGGTGGGTGGCTGAGAAATGGCATGTGTGGGTGGGCCAGTGGGTATGAGGGTGTGGGGGCACTGAGTGGTTGAGTGGGTACTTGTAGGTGCGTGGGTGGGTCAAGGGTGGGTTGTCGGATGGTGCATATGGGGCCAGCTGGCTGGGTGTTTAGGTGGTTGGGTGGTTGGCTCATTGGATGGGTGAATGCTTCCTTATTACCTATAGGTGTGTGGGTTGCGCGGGTGCCTTGCTGGGCGGGTGGATGTCCAAGTGGGTTGGTAGGTGGTTGGGTGCCTAGGTGCACGCGTGGTTGTATAGGTGGGTTAGCACGTGCGCGGTTTGCTGGGTGGGTGGGCCACTGGGTGGGTGGACGTGTGGGTGGCTGGGTGCACGGGCGCGCGAGGGTGTGAGCAGTTGTGTGGGTGGGTGGCCAGGTGGCTGCATGGGTGGGTTACTGCATGGGTGGCTCGGTGAGGACAAAGCGCAAGCGATGGAGACATGGGATATGCCATTTCCATATCACGTGAGCATACGTGTATGCCAGGTGACAGTGTGCCAACGGCTGGGTGTCACTTCACCTTGATGTTCGCTTGGTATGTTCTTGACATATATTACACGTATATATCTTGCATGGTGCGTGTTGGTAGCAACCGAATGGCTGTGTTCTAGTGATGTGGCATGTATTGTTCACCTTTCCTTCCCATTGTGCAATGTGCCAAGTAGTTTAGAGGTATGGTGTCATGGGGTAGACATGAACGTGCACTGCACATCACAGCTTTGTGGCATACTGAAAATGTCTACCTTACATTATGCATTCTGCTAGCAATGGTCACCACTCAGGCATTCACAGACACCAAGGTTGTGCACACTGTATGTAATAGTCATTATTGAGTTGCCTGCAAAGCTTTATGTGCCGTAGCTTGGGGAGTGTCTTGGTGGTTGGTGTTGTTAAAATTGTGAAAAAAGAGAAAAAATGGCGACACATGTTGGAAAATGTCACCATTTTGGGCTCAGTATGATCTGAATTTTGGCACATGAATTTGGGGACCGTGTGTCAGGTGCTGGCATGATGACAATAGGTTTGGGAGTCATTCTGACATGATTTGGACTTGATATTGATTAAAATAGCCATTAATGACAAATGCTAGCAAAATGTTGTTGGCATTTGTCACTTATTAGGGCTCCAAATGCTCTAGAACTTTGTACAAGGTCAGAACAACTACTATTCGTCACGGATGCAAAGTTGCAACATAATTTGAGTTGACTTGTTGTTTCTAGGCATGCATGATGGCAAGTGGTGTATGTGGCCAGCTTTGGCCTAGGATCTGGAGTTAACTCAAGCAGGGAATACCATGTAAACTTTTCATTTTGACTCAGCTGCTCCACCACTAGCCAGGCACATCTCGGGGAGTGGTGGGACCCAATCCTTGGTCAATCCAGCCATAAACCTGTCATGGGACATACTTTATGGAAAAAGGCCATTTCAATGTGTTGTGTTGGAGGCAGATGGTTCGCAAGGATAGGTGGCAGGTAGTCATGAAGGAGACCACCCCCAAGCTAGTGGGGGCTCCGCGTGTGACCGCATATGGCATTCACAGTGATTGGGGCCCTGGTGCCCACAACCCCATAACTAGGTCTTAGATAGCTAGCTCCATCCATCCCATCCCATCCGGCGACTGTACTGAGGACTTATGCTCACGTAACGTTGTTACTTGTTAATCAATCAATTAATTGTTAATTAATTAATTAATTAATTAATTAATTAATTAATTGATGCCTAGTCTATCCCGGAAAGTCCACGGGTGGCGCCCCGGCCGCGCTCAGCCCGGGGCACGCCACGTGAGAACAAGACACCTATAGGTTGGGCGGGCTTGGTGCCTGCTGAGCTATCCATAGTGTCTACCTGATCTATGCGTGCGAGGTGCCCGGCTAGGCCCAGGGCGCCTGTGCCTGATAACATGGTAAATCAGCATACAAATCCTCAGGGCGAATGTGCATGCTGAATGGGATATTATATATCGGACTCATGTCAGCTAGGATCTTTCTTACGTTTCGGGTGAAAAGCATATGTAAAGAGAATTACGTTTCGGGTGAAAAGCATATGTAAAGAGAACCTTACTAGTTTGGGTGTGTTCTGATTGGCCGAGACCTGTAGGATTGCGTGGGACTCCTCTGTATCTCGAAGGCCGGAGATAAGCTTTGCCTGTTTGTCACCATAGCCATCAAGCGGATACCCTCTATAATGTGAATTTCTAATAACCAAACATCCTCACTTCAGGCCCGGTTATTGGACAGCCATATCCGGTAGGCAAAAAGTCTTGTGTCTGTATGAACATGCAAAGAGACGCCCGACCAAAGGGGAGCACCGCTCTCTACCGCGTAAGTACCGGCCGTCTCGTAGGAAAGACCTCTAGACGGGAAACGACCACCCCCTACGATCCAGGAGAGTGCTAGGAATCTCCCCCGTCTCTTCGGGAGTCCGTTATATCTTTAATGACGGAAGGTAAAAGATCTGTATATTTTGTGGAGCAGAGGCCACCATTTTATTCCGTTACGTACATCGTGACGTGGAAATGTGGCCTTGCAAACGCATAATGCAATTCGTGACACATGTGTGATGCAGCAGTATGGGAAATCTGTGTCAAGAATCAAAGTCGTTGTGATTGTTTTGCAAGAGAGACCATGACAACCTCTTATGTAGTACTTCAAATTGTAATATACAATATTGGACGAGATGTTTTATTTTGGCACGCTAATGGTCTCCAACCCTTTGTGTGCATCAACATGGACGTGTTACATCCTTTGTTCTCGGACATCGCTTTCCATTTCAGCCCGGCCTAGCGACCACCCACATGTTGGCAGGCTCACTCCCTAATGCATAACCACGACGCAACCCCCACAACCTCATGACAGGCCTGTGTCCTGGTTCCCCAGCTTCGTCGCCGATTCCTCAAGCATCTGCGAATCTTCACAGCCCTTGCACCAGTAAGGTAAGCGTTCCAGCTCAAGCAAGTTTGGAACATGCTGGGCTGCATGGATGTAAACTGCAGTTGGCCCTCTTTCCGGCCATGGAGGTTGCGGTGCTTGCATATGCATCACGGTGGAATTTTGCGGTGTTGCGTCCGCGCACATGGAATTTTACGTCTGGTACAGTCCCTGACACTTGAAAGGGGATGCCCAAGAAGGTTGTCGAGAGGGAGGGAAAGAAAAAAAAATCACGCATAGGGGCAAGTGGACGTGTGCGCATGTGTCACAGGTGGACAAGGATGCCAATGCCGCCTCCTCACGTGAGTTTGTTCTCAACTACGCGTACGTACCACTGTGCA
>RPFO01001269.1:70000-110000 GCA_009746045.1 Mesostigma viride
GTTTTTCATTTTCACACCGTACTTAGAGTGGTGTGGTGAACGTAGGGAGGCCTTTTTGCAGCTCGATCCCACCCACCCACCCTCGCTGCTGTTGGGGACAAGATTGGACCAGGGGGCATGTGCTCGGCCCCAGCATGGTGCGCTGGCCTAACTTGACAATGACTTGTACAATGATTTTGAGGGTGTGGCTAGGCTCAACTGTTAAAGCCTGCACACACTAATTTTAATAAACTTGTTTCTCTGGTAGGAAGGCACTCCAATGGACCTTAGCTTCAGCACCTATTGGGCCTGGTATTGTCACCAATGTTGTCCCTATGTACCTCACAGGAGTTAGGGAACTGCGAAACCCCAGGAATCCCTAGAGAAGCGCGCTGCGTTGCAAATTGCCGAAAAAACAAGTGGGAGCTGCAAAGTTTCTCCAACATGCCAGGATGCTTTGCGATATACTTTCTTGCAATCTCACCATGCTTAATACGGCACTCTGAGAAAGAAAGAAGAAAGACTGACGCCAGATCAATGTGAAGAAAAAGTAAGGCCAATCAACTGAAAATATGCCCCGTACAGGGTACGAATAAAATCGAACAAGGTTTGAGGCATCAGAAGTAAAGTTGACAGAGAAAGGAGTCGTTTGGTGTGTGTGCGCGCGCGCGCGCGCGCGTGTGTGTGTGTGTGTGTGTGTGTGTGTGTGTGTGTGTGTGTGTGTGTGTGTGTGTGTGTGTGTGTGTTGGTGGTTGTGGTGGTGGTGGTGGTGGTGGTAGTGATAAAAAAATCCTGTGATTACCAGAAAAAAGACGCTACCAAGGCAATAAAGGAAGAGAAAATCTATCAATGCCACGCATGTCAACCAAGGCTTCTGGATTTCCCAGAAGAGCCTCCCAACGGCAAAGGAGTTCGTACGAAAAATCCCACCTATTTGTAGCTGAAAGCAGGGCTACAAAAAATATGGACAGAAGCGGGAAAAACAAAAAAAAAAACCTTTCGAACTGCTAGATTTAATTCCAATTATTAGCACCGCTGGAGGGATCACCACTTGCAAATGGTTAATAAACCAAGAATGCTGAAAGCAATCAATTCCCGTGTGTGCTCTACCGTCTGCTTTCGAGCTACCATGCAAACAAAGAAAGTGTACATTCTTTGGCTCTCAAATGTGCCTCTCTAGCATTAAAAACAAAGAAATACAATTCTTCGGCTGACATTTGTGCTTAATTGGCGGTAACAACACTGCTGCCGGCTGGGCTATACCAGAAAACAAAGAACTATTACATGGCACAGTCAGTATAACCGGTGCACAGAAACAAACAAACAAACAAACAAACGAACAAACAAACAAACCAGAGTTAAATATAAAAATAAAGAAGGCGTTCCCCATGAGGTACTTGCAACTGATAAAACATCATTACTAACTAACTACTAAGTCCCGAAGTCGCCTTTGGGTTCCCTTGGATTAAAACTAACGATGCGGACATCCAATGGTGGCTTCCACGCACAGCATGTTTACAGCTTCATGAATGGACACTAGATAAAGAATGATGACAGTTGCTCACCATCAAGAGCCGCGCTGGACAGCCGACCACGCCGCTGCCACATGCGATGGGGCCACGTGCAAGTCCAACGGTATCAGGCATCACAAGTACACGCACAAAATGACATCGAAATGGCAGCACAGATGCAAACATACGAATGTATGGAGAACCGTTAGCTTAAACACGGGAAGTTGGTTAAAACAAGCAGAGTGGCGCAACAGCAGACCGTGTCATACATGGTACGCTCAGCCTGTACACTAATTAATTAATGGATTGATTAATTAATTAATGGATAAGCACGTGACGTAACCTGTACATATCGATGCCCTTCATAAGAATAGAACCAGATTTGGTTTGCATAGTACCATCGACCTTGTGTATATAGTAGTAGGAGAAAATGAAACTGCTGCAGCATGTAATGCAAGCATGGCTAACTTGGCATGAAACTCTGAGCGGCCCATGTAGCATCATGGGCGGTGGGCCCTAGGGCAATCCATGAGAATGCCACGCGCGTACGGCATCTTAAAGTCGATGCAAAACTGTCAGTACTTCGGACGAAGAATTACTGACTCACCTCAAACGGTTAAGAGTTGGCTAGCTTCAGGATGTCCGAATGGCGCTGTGCCTACCAGCGAACAGATCGATTAGAACTTAATTCTAGATCCTGGCTGTGTTTCTCCCCCGATGGCTTCTTCTGGCCCTCCGAGCTAGCTGTAAATTTCATCAAGGACGGCGCTTTAATTGCTACGTAAATCATGGCGGTCATCAGTGAGTCTATACTCCTATTCCTTATACGTCGTTATTTGTTCCTACCATACCGTCATTGCTGAAAAAGTCACTGCATGTGATTCCCACCTTCGCTGCAAGCCTTTGCGTAGCTTCCGTTTTCCACCTTTCCCGGCCATGAGCTTTTCCTTAGAGCACTTGTGCAAATCGTCTTTCGTTAGTCATCGTTTGGCTTCAACGGTAACACCCGCGCAAGTCGCAACCACAGGAATCATAAGCTCGCAAGACTTTGCGCAAGACGGTAGTTGGCGTCGCCTATTAGCATTGTCCACACTTTTGCGGCTGTCTGTCAGCCTGCTGACTCCTTTCGGCGGTCCGTAAGTTCATTTGTGGCCATGCCCTGGCCATGCCAGTCATCCGACAGATATTCACGGCCATCAGATGACATCCAGCAAGTTAAGTAAAAGTATTTATGATGAGTAGTAACCAGTGGTAGAGAAACTGTCGTCACTCTACACTATCGCTTGGGGGGGATAGCTTGCTGGTGGCGGGGCCGCTTAACCGCGTTACCTGATCGCCGTACCATTTAGGAAGCGGCCGGCCACGGGAAACTGCATTCGCAACAGTCAGCATCCTTTCCCAAAGTTCAAAGTTTGCGCCGAAGGCCAGCGTTCCACAAAGGCAAAAGTAGGTGTTGCGCGCAGGCAAAACCATGTCGACGGTTAGTGCTGGGGCTAGCGCCGGGCAGTGAGGGCACGTACCACTGGCTCGGGCCATGGGGCAACCGAAGTTCTGTGCAACCAGTGAGCGCCACCCAAGAGTGCGCAATAACAAACGTTGCAAGCCCGCGAAATGATGTGATTTCTTCAGCAAGCGCTACCAGTAAGGATGTAGGTGCACTATCGACGTATTTTGAGCTTGGACATGGAGGTAGCCATGGAGCCAAAAACGTATGCAGTCCTGAATCAAGCAGCTCTTTATGCTGTAACTCAGCTCAAACAGGACCTCTGGAGCGCGCCAAGCTTCTTCAACGGCTCTACGGTCAGCAAATTTTGTCATATGGTTTAACTAACACCACGAATATAGTTAGCATCCTGTGCTTGAATGTGTAGGGCAATATGAATGTGTTGCCAGTAAAGCTTGCCATGTCTTTGAGAGCTTTGAATGTGTATTCTCTGAATGCTTTCATTACCATGGCGCTGTACGTGCTCGTCACCTTAGGCATGCATTTGTATTCCTCTTCCATTTTGCGCGTGTACTTGTGGGTGACTGATAACGTCGGCAAGGCATACGACCTACCCGCGAATGGCTGAGACTGGCTCCTGGTTGAGACTTATGGTGAGTAGTGGTTACCATCCCATACTAAGGGTCTGTACTATGGTCATCAACGTGCTCAGTGCTGTAGGTGGAATTGCATGCAGTGCCTCCTGTTGTTTCTAACTCCCTTTACATGGCATTTTTGCCGAGGGGTGGGGATTATTCCTTGTCATGGGGGCAGGCAGGACGGGTCAATTATTCCTTGTCATTAGGGGCAGGCAGGACGTGTTACTGTAATTATTCCTAGTCACGAGGGGCAGGAAGGACGGGTTAATTATTCCTTGTCATGGGGGCAGGCAGGATGGGTTAATTATTCTATTTCCCACTGTTACCAATCCGCCAACACTTGATTAAAAACAATAAGTGGGCGATTACAGAAACCATGGGTGAGCCTACCACGCTGCACCCATTTCATGATTGATTTTAGTTCTCGTTACCCAACCCCCCTTTCCTGGTGCTTTATCTCCAAAGCTCCGCCAACCACTTTCGCTCAGTGGCTCCCGAGGCTGCCCTGCCGCAACGGTCACGACCATTACAATCGCCGGCGGCTGTAGCGAGCCTCATGCACGATAACCCTTTGCAGGGCTCCTCCTAGCCTGCCACACTCGGCCAGTAAAAGGTGTTGAATGTGCACGCAAAGACAAGGAAGAAGACGCCTCGTTTACGATCACGGACCTCCCTCAAAGGCCAGTGTCGCCCTAACGTGACGACAACTTGTAGGACGACACCCGATGCCACCATATCTGGATTACTATCAACGTTGTCACCTAGGGGAGTAACTTTCCATATTTCAGGTTTTAGTTGATGAGCAGGCTCTCATCACACACCCCAGCGGCCGATAAAGCGCAAGCGCAACCGGGCCGACCAAAATATTTGGTCCCGTTAGGCCCAGGTCCGCCTGTTAAACTGGCCCCTTAAGTCGCTGTCTGAATCGAAATATCGCATAATTCCGGTGTTCGTCCCTACCACATTTCCGAGACCTCACGCACCCATAAAAGCAGATGTTGGTAAATATTTTTCTACTTACGCGAGGGCCGACAACCTCGTCGTCCGTCACAATGCCCACGAAAGTAAACCCGACACCCTTCCTTCGGCAGTCAGCAGTCAGGTACTGCAAACCTGCCACGAAATTTCGCGGCAAGGCGGTAGGCACTGGAACGTGGCACGGAAAACCTACTACTGGTTTCAGAATTCCGTATAGTGCCACGCTCAGGCAAACGTGAAGTATTTTATCTCTCGTCGGCCAAGAACCCAGCTACGGGGAGAACACCGACCAGGGTACATGATCATTTCTTTTTCACAGGCACGTGACTGTTCATGCTACGATAGTCCCGCGCCATCACGAATCGGCCACCGCCAGCCAAATAATTGGCTGACGCGATTAGCGCAGCTTTAACGGCTTGTAATCCGCCCTAACCCCATACATCCGATTACAAGAAAAAGAGACCTAGAACATCGTGCAAATGGCACTTTAGGGCGGCGTACCCCAGGCTCACCACATGAGCCGTCAGCAACAGTAACTGAATTGCCACTTAACTTTATGAACTAAAAATGACTATACACATCTGGCCCACTAATTCTAACTCATGGAACCGGTCGAGCCCAAGGCCCACTGTCCCGTAGCACCACTCAAACATAGCGGCGTTCATTCTCATCCGTCACAAAGAAACTACGTTCAGAGAACACCGATTCCTTGTCATGGGGGCAGGCAGGACGGGATACTTATTCCTTGTCATGGGGGCAGGCAGGACGGGTTACTTATTCCTTGTCATGGGGGCAGGCAGGACGGGTGAATTATTCCTTTTCATGGTGACAGGCAGAACGGGTTACTTATTCCTTGTCATGGGGGCAGGCAGGACGGGTTACTTATTCCTTGTCATGGGGGCAGGCAGGACGGGATACTTATTCCTTGTCATGGGGGCAGGCAGGACGGGTTACTTATTCCTTGTCATGGGGGCAGGCAGGACGGGTTACTTATTCCTTGTCATGGGGGCAGGCAGGACGGGTTACTTATTCCTTGTCATGGGGGCAGGCCAACGGTTTCTTATTCCTTGTCATAAGGGGAAGGCAGGGGAGGTAAATGGTTTCCTGTCGTGGGGGTGGGAGAAGGCGGGGGTAATAATTATTCCTTGTCATGGGGGCAGGCAGAAAAGCTTAAAATTTTCTTGTCATGGGATGGAAAGCACCTCACAGTAATTGTCCTCCCTTACGAACCGGCGATTTTGTAGCTAAATGATTTGATTAACAGAGCATATGCTCTAAATCTTGTAGCAGCGGACATGGTTATATTTCTGTTGGCGACTACTTTCAAGCATTCATCATTTTTGTTTTTCCTTTTACATTACATTTGTCATGGTGCCATATGATGCATCCTCATTCTCATCATCATCCTTGTATGCGCTCATCCAGGCGCCGTGTACGGGTTGCTCAAGTTTGTCTTTGAATCTGCATAATGAGGCTTTTTCCTTGCGCAGTGTTTGTTTGCAATCATACCCATTTCTTCCATCCTGAGTGGTGTTTTTCTTCCCTACATCTGCAGCAAGACAGCAAGTTTTGTGCTTGTTATTTCAGGCAAATTTGTTGCACAACTGACAGCAACCAAGTATATATTGATGTTGTTTCCACCTCTGCATGTGCTTTATAGGAGGATCTAGATCTTTTCGTAATAGTGACACTCGCAAATGGTGGGCTGCACGTGATGCAACGGGCTGTCGTCTGGAAGTTCTTTACAAGCATTCAGAGCTTTCCGTCAACGTGACGCTTGCAAACGACGGGCAGGAGGCAATGCAACGGGCTGCGTCTGCCATTTGCTAAAAAGTCTCTCGTTATTGCTTTCAGAATTAACTACTGCTTTTTTTGTAATAAAAAGAAATACTGCACTGGTTTTTGTCATTTTTTGTTCGTTTGACAATTCTGATAAATGATCAGTACTGGATGTGATCTTTTCATCAGTTTTTCTTTGTGTGCATCTCCTGACATATCGCTGTGATATGTCAATAATTGTGTTGTGATAAATGTGCAAAAATGTCAAATGCGTTTGTCAATATATATCACTCATGGTGTTGTGATAAAATGTCAAATGCGTTTGTTGATATATCACTCATGGTGTTGTGATAAAATGTCACTGTGTGCTGTCAATGCGTGCCTTGACATTTTTTGTTACTTTCCGCTCGATATTTTGTCAAGAACTGTCATCTAATATCAGGTTGACAGGTCAAGGTTTTGTCAATAAATGTCAAGCTCTTGTCAAGTTTTTTAGATGAAATGTCAAGCTTTGTCAAAGGTTGTCAAACTGACATGTCAAGCATTGTCAAGCCTTGCCAACACCCCGTTCCTGGTGACATCCGTGTTGATGCACACAAAGGGAGGGAGACCATTAGCATGCCAAAATAAAACATCTCGTCTGGTATTGTATGTTACAATTTTACTGCAGTTGAGGTTGTCATGGCCTCTCTTGCAAAACAATCACAACGACTTTGACTCTTGACACAGATTTCCCATGCTGCTGCATCACACATGTGGCACGCTTTGCGTTACGCGTTAATTGCAAGGCCACATTTCCACGTCACAATGTACTTAGGCAAGGATGAAAAGCAACATCTTTACAAGCCTAACAAAAAACATTGGAACAAAGCGAGAGAACTTGCCAGGGCCATATTCGGTGAGGTCGCCAGGTTGGAATGCAAGTCCTCATCTCCAACTGCATAAGCCACAGATCCGGCACCTCCGCCGGCCACCGCCGCTGCAACCACCACAGCTGCAACCTTTTAACATGCAAAGTTTTGGCATGTACAAACAAAAAAATTCCAGGGGCGGAAGAGAAAAAGAAAGAACATGGTACAGGTAGTTCTTCAGCTATAGCATGATTATTATAAAAAAGTTGCAATAACACAGGCCATTGGCAAGATATGTGGGTCGCAGCATGGTGGATCTTAGTGATGACACGCATGGCGAAGCATGGTGGCATGGGCACCGGCACGGCATGCACAAGACGGTGGTTCTGCAAATATGTGAAAGCATTATAAGATCAGGAAAGAAACAATTGAGGAGCATTGCCAGTCTAGCTTGCCTAAGGCATGGTCCGCCGACACGCAAGCTGACATCATCCTAAATTAATTCACACCGGCATGCGTCATGCGCCGGCCTGAACAGTGCTGAAAACGCCACTAGAAATAACGTGGCCACGCACCCCCAGGCTAGTGCGTAACCCGTACAGGTAGTCGTACAAGGTTGTCAAGACTGACAAACATAAATCTCGCCCATCGACCCCTTGGGCCGGTCCAAGTCCACTATACAATAAATACAATACTTGATCACGACTCACTAAAAAAGAAACAAATCAGTCAAAGATTCGTTAAGCGACCAGCCGACCCTACAGGTCCCTAGCTAATCTCAGCCGGTGCAACCAAATACGAATCTTTGCGATCAAGTCGTGTAAAACCTACAATTAATTTGCTCGGACCATAGCCACCGACCCTTATAAACAACCGGGTCATCCAAGGAAAATTCAGGCGAGCATGAAACCCTTTGTACAGATCGAGTTAGTCAGCCCATGTCGCAGACAGCCTTCCACATGCAGGCCGAGGCATAGCGGCCCTATCTTTACCGCATGCGTTAATTAAACTATATTCAGAGAAAACCGATTCATTGAAACACTCACCTTTGCCGCACTATCCTCGTCGGAAAAACACCGTGGGGCGACCGCTGGTATTTGCCGAGTCCATGACGTGCGCAGCACAGACTCGGCCCACTTCCCAAAAAGTTGCCGGGCGGGCTGACAAGGACCTGGGTTCATCTGCATAATTTTTCCACGCGGCACGCAACGTGAAGAATTCATTTCCTCTAATGAATCTGGCCACATGAACCCCCCCTCCCCCACGCGGCACACAACGTGAAGAATTTATTTCCTCTAATGAATCTGGCCACATGAACCCCCCCTCCCCCACGCGGCACACAACGTGAAGAATTCATTTCCTCTAATGAATCTGGCCACATGAACCCCCCCTCCCCCACGCGGCACGCAACGTGAAGACTTCATTTCCTCTAATAAATCTGGCCACATGACCCCCACGGTTCCCACCAAAAGGCGCGTCACAACAACCATCTACTCGCGTGTCTTGCCCGCAGGAAAAAGATTATTAATTCCCCATGCATGAAGAAACAAACGAATATTCATTAATGCTAACCTTCTTCAATTTTCCAAGAGGTGCAGCTAAATCCTTCACATTATAAAAGCATGACTATCGCGTACTACTTCCCACGTACCTCCACACCGCCGATTGTGAGCACGATCATGAGCAGGGCCAGTGATAGCAAAATGCCATCAAACGCTGTGGCTGTGGCTGTGTTGGGGGAGCTGGGGAAAACAGGTTTCCAAGGCAGCCCCCCCCAACTGCCACCGCTGTCGGGGTTATCCTCGCCGCGGTTGCATGAGCTGCTGGTGGATCGTCCCTCGGCCATGTTACCATACTGCATTTTTCATGGACATGCATAATACAACAAATGCAAACAATGTTAGCGCAGAATCTTTTAATTTATAACAAAATTGACAACAACTAAAGACCTTTCATACAAAGAAGTTCGGCGCCACAACTTGAAGATTACCTCCTGATTTTTTCGGCAACTCCCCCCCCACGATTTCCCTGGCCGTGCTTCTGGCCTCCCCGCAGCCTGCCCTTACCCTTCCTTGCCCTGCCCTCGCGGCCCCTCCGGCAGGATCCGCCGGAGGGACTTGAAGTGCTTGGCAACTCCTTCGCTAACTCCCTCGCTGCGCGACGCCGTGCAGGAAGAAGTGCCAGCATCGGCGATCACTGTACATGTACTAGCCTGGCCGCATGCATTAGACGCAGGAACACCCTCCACATGTGACATCCGAAGCCAGCGCCTACCACATATTCGCTGTCTCCCCCATGTGTTTCACATTCTCGCAAGTACGGCTAGACAGCGGCGCCGGTGCTCGACAGCGGAATTAACTTCCACTCGACCATGCACCGAGGTTGCAATGCAGACGGCCTCTCGAGGGACGTTTGCTATGGCGCAATCTGCACATTCCCACAATGCTTTTTCCGCGGCCGCGGCCGGGCGGAATTCGAGGAAGGTGACGCATCCGAGGTTGACGCAACCAACGAAGGCGCATCCGGGGAAGGCACACCCAAGGAAGGCGCATCCAAGTAAGGCCCATCCGAGGAAGTGCAGCCGGCTGAGGGGCAGGAGGACAGCGACAAGGAAGCAGCACCATGCTTTGTACCGGACGAGGTGCTGCGTACAATCGGCGCCCATGGTATGCTTAGATGCATGCCACGTTTTCCCAGCCGCACTGGAACTTTTCCTGAATCCATGGCGGCGTGCACTAGAGACTGACTCGGGAAGACACTGCACACTGTGTCACTGCATTTTGTCGCCACTCGCCACCTAGCCTTTTTCGCCAGCGAGCCGACAGAGTATTACGCGTTCGGCGTTGGAAGCTGAAGGCTGGAGTCTGTTTTACGCTGGTTACGGGCAGCAGAGAGTCTCTAGTGGCCGAGGGCCGGAATATATAGCCATTAGCCAGTATATCGGATCTACTACACCCCCAACATACTGTTCACCCCCAGCCCCACGTTTAAGATTGAGGTTCGAATATACTACACCCCCAATATACTGTACACCCCCAGCCCCACGTTTAAGATTGAGATTCGACCAATCCATTGCTCACGATCTTACTTTATAGAATCTACTATTATACTGATTTCTACTACATTCTAATAGGTACTGTTCTACTACAATTATACTAGGTCAAATACAGGGTCTCATAATCTTAAACCTGGGAAATTTAAACGTTGTTGTTGTTGTTGTTGTTGTTGTTGTTGTTGCCCACGCCGCACAAGGTGAGAGCGGTGAGATACGTGCTAACTGTCACACCTGGGCTACTTGTCACCACCCTGCATTTTGTAGCTTGATTTCTTGAGTTATATTTTGTAATCCGTACGTCCTTTACACGGTATCAGGGTGCGCTCAGTCTTTTTGCACGCCTGCTCGTGTGCGGGATGGCCATGGTCCTTGAGATACTGGGCAGTTGCCAGTGGCCATTGCATCGCACCGGACAGGGCAGACTGCAGCATGCAGCAATGCAGGAATTAAGGCCATACCACCGAAGCCGACCAGTTTCTACGCCCAAGCTTCCATAGCTCATAAGGCGGGGCACCGCAAAGGTTTTTTGAAGCCTTACGCTTCGCCGCCAGAGGCGAATTGATTTTGCAAATGGCCATGCAGAACGCTGTCAAGACGCTCCTCTCCCTCAAGGTCAAGGAGGTGGTGCCGACGGTGAAGGCGGCCGCGACCAAGGAGAACATCTTGCCGAAGCTTGAGACATGGTATTATAACTATTACGAGAACAACATCAAGACCGGAAGCTTCAAGCCCTTGCGTGATGTGATCTTGGCGGTCGGCATTGGAAGCTATATTTTTAACTGGCCCCGGGAGTATGCCCACATGAAGCATCTGGAGCATGCCAAGATGGCTGGCGGCCACCATCACTGATGACAGAGCGTTCGAGCTACTGGTTACAAGGTAAGGATTGTTGCAAGAGCAGTTTAGTTAGTTTCTTCTGTACAGGAATTGCGTGAAGCCTTCCTCCCGTGGTCTCTTACTCGTTTCCTGGTGTATTCTCCCCCCAATGCCAATTCCGTGCATGCAGACATTCGCAGTCATGGGTTGGTTCCTACCAGTCAACACGCTAGCATGCGTTGTATCCCTTCGTTCCGGAGGATTCCCTTGAGAAGGAGACGAAGGCTGCCGTCTAGCACTGCACTGCTCCATTGAGCACAATGGTCTGACGCTAGACCGGGCCCCTTAAGTTTACATCGCTCCGGCTTGATCCTTCTATAGCGATGGTGTTCGTTGACCCGCCAGGACGGAAATACATTTGGCTAAGTGCACGGTATAAGGAGACCGGCTGCTTTTTTCTTATGCCACATCAAGGTCCCTTCCTATGCTACATCTAGCATAGTGTATGTAATATAATGGACGCATATACATGCTTTTCTACACATGCTATTCCATCCCTGGAAAATGTCACTTTAAGTATTTCGCCATAATAGGGCTTACACGATAAGGCTTAGTAGGTCGCCTTTTTAGCAGGACAGTGACGTATGTCCACTGTCTGAACAAATACGGAAGACAGTAAAAGCCGGATGTGGCCTCGGGATTGATTCGTCACACAAGCTCACGCAATTGTGTGTGTATGTGTGTTTGTATGTGTGTGTGTGTGTGTGTGTGTGCACGCGCGCATGAAGGTGGGGGGAGGGGTGGCGGAGAGGAGGGGGCTGAGGGGGGGATGGGGGTAAGGAGGGAGGGAGGGAGGGAGGGAGGAGAGGAGGGAGGGAGGGAGGGAGGGAGGGAGGGAGGGAGGGAGGGAGGGAGGGAGGGAGGGAGGGAGGGAGGAGGGAGGGAGGGAGGGAGGGAGGGAGGGAGGGAGGGAGGGAGGGAGGGAGGGAGGGAGGGAGGGAGGGAGGGAGGGAGGGAGGGAGGGAGGGAGGGAGGGAGGGAGGGAGGGAGGGAGGGAGGGAGGGAGGGAGGTTTTCCATCAATCCTAGGGTCAGTGCTTCGTGGCTCCCCAATGGGACTACTTGTGTAATTAGTCCATGACCTAGAGCAACAGTCTGTGTACCTGAAAAGCGTGATACCACGTGGCTGTATGTACAGTAGAAAGTAAGTATGCGCGTGAACATGCACTGAAGGCATGCCACGCAGTACCCGATGAGGTACTTTTCGACACGTATACTTCACCCGCGAAGGCAAGTGGCGCGACTCACTCACCCAGGTCTGGAGTCGCAGATAGCAACTCTGCGTCATTCGGACTATCCAAGACGACTGTATCAAGGAGACAACCGGCGCAGGCCAGAAATCGGGAGAATCCGGACCATGGTAACTCGAGCCTGCCGTTCTCTTGTCCGCGTTTTCGAGTCGTGCAGGATGATGAATATGAATGGAGATGGAAATGTGTAGCCTTGTGCATTGAAATTATCAAGGAGACAACCAGCGCAGGCCAGAAATCATTTGCCTTGTGCATTGAAATTATGGCTGGCTTACGTGTAGAGCGACTAGATGACCTAGACGGTGGGGCCGGAAACAGCTTGCTTGATCAGGGCGTGTGTTTCGAGCCTAACTGGCCGGGAGTGTCTAGTGGTGAGCACCATAGCTGCGATCGCTCTCCCACCATTTACGAGGAAATACCCGCAAATGGAAAACCACTGAAAAGGTCTAGCTAGTCAGTCATTACGTTAGCCATGCCATGATTCCAAAAGACGATTGTATGCTCGGCCATGATGATGGGGGTGGGGCCGGGTAGGTTGCATGCCGTACAGTAGGGTGGCATTGTACCGAGGCCTTTAGCTGGATTGAGGGTTAATTAATTAATTAATTAGACTCGTGCTCCCGTTGGGGAGTCACGGAGCATTAACCCCGATGGATCGGATGGATGGGTGCAAACAGTCCTACCGGTCTAATATATCTACATCAGCTACCTACAACATCAAAGAGACAACATCTATATAACAGCATCACTAACTACAACATCTATCTAAACAGCATCACGCTACCCTAGCCCTGGGAGCTGTCTGGCGTGCCTCCCGCGGGTTTGCACACGCGGGTGCTTCCCCACAGGGGGGGGCTCGTTGTACGTCCTCTATGACCTGGGCCCACTTGGCCTTGTCCATCATCTTCTTCCAAATCACGGAGAGGCCTAGGCCCCCCATGTCCTCTACTAGCTGTTCTTTGAAGGTGCGGGCCTTGCGGCGTCTAACATCACGGGGCCCGGCCTACATTGGGACCGCCCATGGATTATGCATTAAGAATTTAGCCATTAATTAATTAATTAATTAAAATCATAGCTCCGTGGGGAGCATATGTAACACATAACCCTGAGAAAGGGGCATCTATGGGTTTGTAATACAATCAGGGCGACAACCTGCAGGTGTAGGATGTACAACTATCACCTGCTCTGGGTGCACAAGGTGCACCTGCACCTCCATGATGGTTCATGCCTCCTAAACAAGCACAGGCACCCAGGGGGGGCTTGAGGAGAGGACCTAGAAGGCCTGCATGACATATGGGGTGGAAGGTATGTGGCTAGGCTATCAAAGAGACAACCAGCGCAGGCCAGAAATCGGGAGAATCCGGACCATGGTAGCTCGAGCCTGAGGCTATAGCTGGGGTACACATGGCCTCTCAGCAGAGAGTAACTCCCTGCATGGGCAAAGCATGACTCGAAATTGCTACGGCTATTGCAAGGGCGGGTGTGGGCCCGTCACGTAGGCATACATGGCCACGTCACGTACTAAGCTTTCTAGGCTACACTACTGCTATATATTCCCTAGGCTGGGGTGGCTGGGGTGGCTGGGGCGGCAGGGGTCGCCCGTGCCAGGGCTTGTGGGCGACGTAGATGTCCGCCCCCTTCCAGTAGACCGGCTTCTGCCCCGCCTTCTGCCGAAGCTGGAGGTAGGTCGGCCATAGCTCCCGTCGCCGTTGTTGCTGCGTCAAGGTCAAGTCGTCGTCCAGCGTGTACGGGCGGTCCCCCCAAGCCGCTTGCGACACTTGAGGAACTCCATCTTATCCGCCATGGTGTCAAAGGTGAGGAGCAAGGGGGAGGGGCCGGCCTTACCCCGCGAGCGGGGAAGGCGGGTCACCCCCCGCGGCTTGCCCTTACCAGTGATAGCCATGGGGACAAGGATTTTGTTCTCAAACGCCAGGGCATGAGGGTCTCGGAGGTCTCGTCCTGCAGCGGGTCGAAGTGCTTGACTATGACGTTAAGGCTGCGCTTGGCGAGCTCGGCCTCCTCGCGGAGGTCCAGCGTCTGCTGCTTAAGCTGGGCGGGCGACGGCGGAGGTGGTGGAGGTGGCGTGCTGCTTAAGCATGTCCGCCCAGGTCGGGATGCCGGGAGGAGCATCGCCGGCAGGGCCAGCAGGGGCTGGCCGAGCGGCGATGTCCTTCACCGCCTGGGCAGTGATGGCAGCCGGCGGTGTTCTGCAAGCATTCGATGGCTATGGCATTGTCCTGCAGGCGCTTGTCGATGGCGAGGAGCTGGGCGGTGAGGGCGTCGGTTGTGGTGGAGGTGGAGGCGAGGAGCTTGGAGGTGGCGGTGGTGGTGGAGGAGAGGAGGGGAAGCTCGGCAGCCAGCGTGCCGCCCATGGCCGCCACATCTGTGGCCAGGGGTGTCACGTGCTGTTCGATGGCCTTGTGGATGATGGAGCGAATTTCGGAGGTGGAGGGGGGGGGCCAGATCTCGGCGACAGAGCGCCCGAGGAGGCAGCAGAGGGCGAGGAGCTGAAGGCGGGGGCGGGAGTAGCGGGACACGTGATCCGGGTGATAAAAATCACCGCGGGTAGGCGGAATGATGCGACCTTGGACGTAAAAGTGCTTGCACAGGGCAAGAAGCGAGGTGCGCGTCCCGAAGAACACGGCGTTCATAAACTGGATGGGAGCTGCTTGGCCGTGTGTCCACCAGGCAGCTGATTTGGCGTCAAAGTCGATTTCTTTCCAGCCCGGCTCGTCAGGGGGCGGATCCTCAGGGCGACTGCGTTTAGGCTCAGGCGATGCAGAGGGCGAGGCAAGTCCGTGAGGGGGCTGGGCAACCACCAGTGCACGACTAGTGTCACCGTTGCCTTCCGGGCTTGAGGGCGAATCTGCTGCCGAAGCTGCAGACGGACTTTCATTGCCGAGCGCAGCCGCCAGGCTGCGTTGCGGCAAGGGGCGTTTGCTCGTCATATATTGCGTTATAGCTTCTGAAAATTATATCAGCATGTGCGTCTAAGAAAGACGAAGCGATTGTGATATTCACAGCTGAATTCGGGGCTCAAACGTGAAAGTTATGAGCGCCGACAGCCAAGGCTACCTCGTGGCTCGTGGCTCGGGTGCAATGTTGCATGGCTGCCTTAGCGGCAGTGACTGAATTTAGCCATGCTATGCCTATGCAGGGAGTTACTCTCTGCTGAGATGCCATGTGTACACCAGCTATGCTGATTTTCTGATTTGGCACGCCGCAAAGGTGAAAACCATTTGCGTTCAGTGCCGGTCCGCGGAAAACGCGATCTGCAAATGAATCCAGGCCGGAATCGAACTGGGGACCTCTCGCACCAACTTTTGCTGACTACAGGACGGACGTCTCCTGATCCTAAGGCATCGCCAACTGACACCAACAGTCATCCGCAAAAGTTCTCCTTTCCGGGGAGTGATGCAAGCCTTTCGGATTTGGTACTAGATAAATCATGCGAGATCTGTGTGTGTACCTGAGTACTACACACGTGTCCACTCGAGCCTTGTTCAGTCTCGAAACGTGAGACGGGCCACATAGCCTAGCCACATACCTTCCACCCCATATGTCATGCAGGCCTTCTAGGCCCTCTCCTCAAGCCGCCCTGGGTGCCTGTGCTTGTTTAGGAGGCATGAACCATCAAGGCGGTGCAGGTGCACCTTGTGCACCCTGAGCAGGTGATAGTTGTACATCCTCCACCTGCAGGTTGTCGCCCTGATTGTATCACAAACCCATAGATGCCCCTTTCTCACTGAGGGCCTATGTGTTACATATGCTCCCAACGGAGCTATGATTTAATTCCCTGATCCGGCGGTTAGGGATCTTCTGCTGGCGTTCTGTAACCGTGTCCTGCTTTCTGACGAGCCTCCGCCTGCTGAGTGGCAGACAACCATCCGCGTCATGCTGTACAAGAAGGGCTCTTCTGCTGACCCCGGTAACTACCAGGGTGTCTGCCTCCAGAGCGCCGCGCTGAAGGTCTTCATGCGCATGATGCTGCACAGGCTCCGCGCCGCGCTGGACCCACACCTGGGTGAGTCTCAGATGGGTTTCCGACGTGGTCGTAACACTGTCATGGCTGTGTTTGTCGCGCGCCGGTTGATGGAGGAGGTGCGTCGCCTTCCCCTTGACAGTTTGCCGCTGGTCCTCATTTTTGTTGACTATATCAAGGCCTTTGACACGGTCCTCTGGGAGGCTCTTTGGGCCATCCTAGCTCTGGATCGAGTGCCACCTGCGTTTATTGCTGCCATTCGCCGACTGTATGAGGGCTCACAGGCAGTAGTGCGGACTGCGGAAGGCACCACCCCACCATTCCCCGTTCACCACGGGGTGTGGCAAGGTTGTGTCCTGTCCCCATATCTGTTCATGATTGTCGTTGATCACGTCATGCGCCGGGCACGTGCGCGCTTTACTGCTCTTAAGGGGTTCGAGCCTGGCTTGGACATCCTTAACGACAGCGCGCAAGGCGGGGTTAAACCTGGTTACCGCCTGGCCGACTTGATTTATGCGGATGACACCACCCTCATCGCGCGCCCCGAGCACATTCAGACCTGGCTGGACTGTCTGGGCTTGGAGGCGCGGGCGGTGGGGTTGGAGATTAGTGTCAAAACTGAGGCTATGGTGATTGGGGCTTCCAGTCGCCCGCCGCTACCACCGACGGCTGCTAGACGGGACGGAGGTCCCGTTTCGTGATCGCTTTAAACTGCTGGGAAGCATGCTTCCTGACACCGCCGCCGATGTGGACACCCGCATCGGCCTGGCTTGGGCTCGGCATCGTTCGCTCAACACCTACTGGCGCTTGAAGGGCCTGGGCGAGCACCGCAAGCGCATGCTCCTCAAGGTCCTGGTCCTCACGGTGCTCACGTATGGCGCCGAGGCATGGACGCTCACGGACACGCTGGCGGCCAAGCTAAACGGCACGGTAACCAGGATGCTCCGTCAGGCCCTGAATGTAGGGTTTGACACGCATAGGTCTTTAGAATCTTTGTACCAGGGCATGCCTCGCATTTCGGACGAGATTAGACAGCGTAGGATAGCATTCGTAGGACATCTTGCTCGCACCAGCCAGGTAGACACCGCCCTCGGTCTGGCCGGCCCACAGCGGCTTGGCCAGCCAGGACGGCATATCCTGACCTGGCCTGGCCCTAAGGACATTCCTAAGAAGGTAGGCAAACATGTCATGACCTACCCACATCAGTTGATGGCTGACCTAGTGGTCCCAGCGCAGTTTGAACATCGCATTCACTCCCTCTCTCTTGCTTGGACTGCTATGCAGGACAAGCGGAGGTGGAAAACCATTGTCCAGGCTCATACGCCCGCCCCTGTGGGCAAGCCCCCCCCCCCCAAGCGGAAGGGGCGCTTTGCTGAGTAGAATTAATTAATTAATTAATTAATTATCAACATCACTCCGTTGGGAGTAGATGTAGCACATAGCCCTGAGAGGGGGCATATGGCTTTTAATACATTCTAGGCTACTTCATGCAAGGGTGGGAATGTAAGCGACCCCTGCTCTAGGTGCACCAGGGCACCCGCACCCTCATGGTCTATCACGCTATGCCCGGGTAAGGGGGGAGCATGCCTGTGAGGGGGAAGATCATCATGGCTATACAAAAACTAGAGCGTGGCATCTCAGCAGAGAGCAGCTCTCTGCATGGGCACAGCATTACTAAATAAAACTAGGCATCGTCTGGAGTGTGGCTCATCATAGGCACACATGTACATGACTAAAAAGGCTAGGCCTAAGCTGGTATAGTGCCTGTAGTAGGCGGGCATGTACAAGGCCACTGTCTAACTATTCTACACTACTGCTGTATTCCCCTAGGCTGGGGCTGGAGTTGCTGGGGCCGCGGTGGTCGAGGGGGTCGCTTGCCAGGGCTTGTGGCCGACGTAGATGGCCGCCCCCTTCCAGTACACCGGCTGGCCCGCCTTGGTCTGCCGGAGCTGGGTGTAGGTCGGCCATAGCTCCCGTCGCCGTTGTTGCTGGGCCAGGGTCAAGTCGTCGTCCACGGTGAAGGGAGTATTCGCGAGCCGCTTGCGGCGTCTGAGAAACGAAAGCTTGTCCGCTGGGCTATCAAAGATGAGAAGAAGCGGAGGCGCCCCTGCCTTACCCCGCGCGCGGGGGAGGCGGTGGGCGGTCAGCTTGATCTCACCAAGAAGGCCCATGCGTGCAAGGATTTTGCTCTCAAACGCACGTGCAAGCTTCTCGGAGTTCTCACCTTCTTCCATGTCCAAGTTCTTGAGTATGGCGTTGAGGCTGCGCTTGGCGAGCTCGGCCTCCTCGCGGAGGTCAAGCGTCTGCCGCTGGAGCTGGGCTGCGACGGCGGAGGTGGTGGAGGTGGTATGTTGCTTAAGCATGTCCGCCCAGGTCGTGATGGGAGGAGCATCGCCGGCCGGGCCAGCCGAGGCTGGCTTGGCGGCAATGTCCTTCACTGCCTGGGCGGTGAGGCCTGCCGTGTTCTGCAAGACCTCGATAGCGATTGCATTGTCCTTGAGGCGCTGGTCGATGTCGCGGAGCTGGGCGGTGATGGAGTCGGTGGAGGCGGAGGGGGGGGGGGGGGGGGAGGCGAGGAGGGTGGCGGTGGCGGTGGGGATGGTGGGAAGCTCAGCAGCCAGCGTGCCACCAATTGCCGCCACATCTGCGGCAAGAGGGGTCACGTGCTGCTCGAAAGCTTCCTTGAGGAGGGTGCGGATGGTGGCTTCGGTGGCGGGAAGGTGGAGGGGGGCGGTTTGGAAGCCCAGATCTCGGCTTCGGAGCGGCCAACAAGGGAGCAGAGGGCGAAGCGTTGGAGGTTGGGGCGACTCATGCGGGGAAGGACGGGGAGAGTCTCGGCGGGGTCGACAAGCTGGCCAATACCAGGCCCGCGGCCGCGGTTGTGGGACGTGAGGTACACGCACAGGGCTAGAATTAATTAATTAATTAATTAAACTCGTGCTCCCGTTGGGGAGTCACGGAGCACCGAAGTGCTTTTAATCCCTGTGTGTGCACTACAGGAGAAAGGGCAGAGACCCCCAGTCTCCTTCATGCCAAAGGCATGCCACAGCTGCAATCGGGCGCGGCTAGCTAAAAGGACAGGCTAACGATCCGGCAAACTGTGGGTGCAATAAGACCCATGTGAGCATGTCATAGCAAGGAGCGTGGGCAAGTAATCTGAACATAGCCAGGGCGTAGCATGGCTGTACTAGAACTAGGCTAAGGCTATGGCTGGTTGTGTACCGTGCGTTGGCGGCACGTGACTAGGTTTGTTGGCACAGCTAGGCAAACATTCTAGGCATGGCTGCCTTAGCGACAGTGACTCCAATGGTTACAAGCTAGGGCTATTGCTATTCTAGCCCGCTGGGGGCGTCCACATCTTGTGGTTGATCATCAGGTCCCCGCCCCTCCAGTACACCTTGGGCTTCTGGGGGTCCTGCTTATGGCGGAGGTATTCCGGCCACAGGTCGCGTCGCTGCTGTTGCTGAGCGGGGGTTAGGTCGTCATCCAGCGTCCAGGTGAGGTCGTGCAACCGCTTGCGACGACTGAGAGAGGAACCGCTGCTTATCCTCAGGGGAGAGGAAGGTGAGCAGGACTGGTGGGGTGGCCGCCTTGTCCCGTGAGTGGGGAAGGCGGTGGCACCCACGCAGTTCTACCTCACCTACCAGGCCCATGAGGGTAAGAAGCTGTTTCTTGATCTCGTCAGCAAGGGAGGTTGACGTCTCACCTGGCTTCTGGGGGAAGCGACGTAGCACCACTCGGCACTCGCGGCGAGCGCGATCGGTGACCTCCCGTTGCTGGGCCTGGCGGTGGTCCTCCAGCTCCTGGAGCTTCGTGGCGATGGCGTCGGTGGTGGAGCGGTCGCTGTCCGCAGCAGGTCCGCGTAGGAGAGCGGGAGGTCACCAGCATCCTGCCGGGGTGGCTGGGAGGCAATGGTGGCCGTCTGCTCCGCTAGCTTTGGGACCTGTGTGGCCAGGGCCTCGGTGTGGGCGGTGATGGCCTCAAGCTTCTTCATGAGCACGCCGCACTTGCCTTCCACCTGGTTAAGGCGAGAGACAAGTGCAGCATGCGTTCCGAAGCCTGCGCCGCGGTGTGTAGCCCGTGAACTGTGGTTGTAGCTTGTGGACGACCTTGGTTTCCACGTTGGAGACCCGGGGCTCGACCGTGTTGAGCGTGGTGTTCAGCGAGGTCATCTTCTCGGCCAGCGGCCAGGTCACGTGCTCCTCCAGCACTGCGCGGATGTCATCCTTGCAGAGGGAGGAAGCCGATGGGGCTGCCGGCTGTGCGGGGGCTGGGGTTGAGTGCGTTCCAAAGTTCTCTGTGGATGGCGCCGAAGCTGCGCTGGTAGTAGCTGGTCAAGATAGACTCGCGTTGGCGGGATTCGGCACAGGTGTAGAGCCAGGACGTGTCCGCGTAGTCGATAGCCGCCCTCCCTCTCCAGGGCACAAAGAGCTTCCGCTCCTGTGTGAGGAACTGGAGAACTTCGACGATCCTGACAGCTGCTGCCACTCGAGGAGGGAGAACATTCCGTCGCCGGGCAAGAATTTGCTCCATTTGTGGCGATCGTGGCATGGTTTCTTGGGCTCAGGCGAGGCGCTTGGCGAGGGTTTGGCGGGTAAGCCTGGCGGCTGACAGGGCTAGAAGCGAGGCGTGATTGCCGTGAAACACGTCTTCCATGAACCGACTGGGGCTGCGTTGCCAGAAGCCGGAGCTGTTGACGTCGAAGGAGGTCTCTTCCCAGGGCGGCTCAGCAGAGC
Source organism: Mesostigma viride (assembly GCA_009746045.1). Classification (NCBI taxonomy): domain Eukaryota; kingdom Viridiplantae; phylum Streptophyta; class Mesostigmatophyceae; order Mesostigmatales; family Mesostigmataceae; genus Mesostigma; species Mesostigma viride. The sequence continues at coordinate 91,079 of RPFO01001269.1, forward strand.
GACTGCGCTTAGGATCAGGCGATGTAGATGGCGAGGCAAGCCCGGGAGGCTGGGCGAGCACCAGTGCACGACGAGTGTCACCGTTGCCATCTGGGCCGGTGGGCGAAGCTGCAGCCGAAGCTGCAGGCGTATTTTCATTGCCGAGCGCAGCCGCCAGGCTGCGTTGCGTCGAGAGGCGTTTGCTCATCGTATATTGCGTAATAGCGTCGGAAAATTATATCAGCATGTGCGTCGTAGAAAGACGCATCGATTGTGATATTCACGGCTAAATTCGGTGCTCAAACGTGAAAGTTATGAGCTCCGCCGTCAGCCATGGCTATCTCGTGGCTCGTGGCTCGTGGCTAGACACCATATGCTGAGTAGAATAAGTAGGGTTTTCTAGATTAGATTAGCTTAGAGTTAGCTTAGTTCGGTTTCGCGGCTTTGCCCCCCCCCCCTCCATTCATCCACGGGAATATGTGCTACATGATCTCCCAACGGAGTCATGTTATAATTTAATTTAATTTAATGATGTAATTAATTAATTAATTAATCACGGGGCCCGGCCCACGTCAGGAGGATCGAGGGTTGACAGGGAAAACAATTAGGAACATTACGGTGTTGAAGCCTCTAGTCTGACTGACACTTCTTCTGCAGACCACGATCCTCCACTACGAAAGCAAGACATCTCTGATCGATCGCATCCGCTATGTATTTTGCTGCGTGACAAAGCTTTATCGCACCCACAGTATGTACTAGTTATTAGACTCGACCAGTGGGCATGTTTATCAAGGAGACAACCAGTTTATCAAGGAGACAACCAGCACAGGCCAGAAATCGGGAGAATCCGGACCATGGTAGCTCGAGCCCTGCCGTTATTTTGTCCGCGTGTTCGAGTCGTTCAGGATGATGAAGATGAATGGTGATGGAAATGTGTATCCTTGTGCATTGAAATTATGGCTGGCTTTCGTGTAGAGCGACTAGATGACCTAGACGGTGGGGCCGGAAACAGCATGCTTGATCAGGGCGTGTGTTTCGAGCATAACTGGCCGGGAGTGTCTAGTGGTGAGCACCATTGCTGCGATCGCTCGCCCACCATTTACGAGGAAATACCCGCAAATGGAAAACCACTGAAAAGGTCTAGCTAGTCAGTCATCACGTTAGCCATGTGTTGAACGTACATGTGGCCCACTTCAAGGCAATCAGAGCACCCTCACCCCCTTCTTTCTGTGCATCAATCAGGGAAGTAAGGTACCTCGAAAGTTTGTACCCCGTAACTCCACCAAGGGAGGCTCGTGAATGGATTATTTGAATCACTTCAATCGAAAAGCCAAGGGCACAAGACTGGTATGAGCTTTCAACAACAACCTACACCAAGCGCTTGCCCTGACAAGTTGGGCCTGAGCTGTGGCTGTGTTTTAGATACTCGAGCTAGAGCTCACTATTTGCATGAAGTGTAAATTCAGCATGGCCATCATAAGCACACTGGAAGGTGAGGCACAAAGTGCCATACGGCAAGCAATTTAACACTGTTATTCCCCAGCCCCCCACACCCCCCCGAAGCACCCAGAAGGGCGCATGAGCAGAAATCACAGATGTCTGGTTTTAAATATCTTTATTGACAGGTGGGGTAATCGTGCTGAATCCAACACTACATTTCCAGGCATCAAAAGCCAGCAAAATGTACACCCCGCGCACAGGGCATGCCATCAGCCCGCCATAATGAATCCAATCCAAACCCTTTCCAAATACATTGGTGACAACATAGGTGGCTATATATAAAATGACCTTGCTCGCTCACAAGACAAGGTGGCATGTGTTTTGAGTCCTTCAAAGGACCCATGCCAAACATGCCAGTTCCAACGCATCACCAAACGAAACCTAGAGAGTCCAGCCAGCACATGCAGGTGCTTCGCTGTACATCTCTTCCCCTTAGTTCATCGCCTGGACGAGCTTGTTGATCTTGGACTCACGATCACCAGCCTCACCACCCTGTGGTTGCCACAGGCAAATACCAAAAGCAACGAAAAGAAGCAAACCAAATATACTGTCAGTAAAACTGACTGCAACAGAGAGCAGCGCTTACATACCGATTTCTTTTGAAAACAGCCTACACCAAATGGGCCACAAACTCCCATGGCAAAAAGACAGCAAGGGAACTGTGCAAGTGCTGGTGGCCATAATCAAAGCTAAGAATGGCATTGCCTTATTGCACAGCTTATGGCACAGCACTACCCATGAATTGCAAATACAACCACCAGACGAGAAGTTGCCTTGGTACATCATGACGGTGTATGGCCATACAATACATCATGAGTGTACGGCCTCACCGTATATGTATGCGCATGCTGCAAGGCTGTGCTGGGTGGGACTATCTGAACTGTGCACTACGCTGCGGAGCCAAAAACTTCAATGCGCACGCACCTCCACGTAGTGCCTCCTCTTCACGGTGAAGCCTCCCTTGGGGCTGTCCAGCTTGAACGGCCAAAGGAAGTTGTTGGCCTCCTTGAAGTGGGGCCCGACGGTGTAGATCTCATGGATCAGGTCCTCGATGCAGATGATGCCGTACTTGCCCAGCGCCTGCTCGATGATGCTGTTGTCCGTCAACGCGATGCGCTGCTTGTCCACCTTGCCGTAGCCGCGCTTGTAGATCAGCTCACGCACCGTCTTCAGGTTCGGGTTGCTGGGAGGTTTGAAGAGGGGGAAGTGGAGGGGAGGGGGGTTGGGCAGGACATGGAGAGGTTGCAAAGGAGGGGCAGGTGGTGGCGGCGTAAGCAAGAGGGTGCGAGCATAAAGCCTTAGTACATGTTGTTTACTTGACGATTGTTTGATAGTGGCTACTTGATGACTACTTATTAAATATTACTATAAATATACTACTAATAATAATCCTAATTAAGCGATCGCGGGTAAGCAACAAGTTATCTTATTACTGAGTGCATTCTCATGTTGGCGCAAAAAAGGCAGGGCGCGGGATTGTGCGGGGCCACAGACATGAAATGGTACCCTTGCCCACACAGCTTTTACTAAGACCTTAACTTGGGAGTCAAGCGCTGATTGTCGATACCCACACAGCTTTTGCTAAGACCTAAACTTCGAATCAAGCACTGATTTGGTAGGGTGGTTTACAGACATGTGGGCCATACCAACACAATCACAATGGAATTGATGCTATCACAGATAGGAAGAGTACTACAACATGCCACCAGTGGTTTCCTCTCCCATATTCCAGTCAGTGAAGGATGCACATGCCAGCGCTCAAAACAGTAAGGTCTATTTTGGAGGTGGCACGTGAGATGCTAACGGGCATGGCACGCCTGCGATACACATTATTCGGAGAGCACCACACCTGCGACACTGGCAAGGTGCCTGCCTGCCTATTCTGCCCCTGCTTGCTCCCCCCCTGCATACCATTAACCATTTACATTCTCATCAAACACCAGAAATCAAACCATTCTTAGATGCAGACCAAGCAGTAGGGGGGCTGCATCTCGAGCATGATGAGCGTGACCTAATGTCTCCTCAAATACTAAGAATCAGTTACAACCTATCCATGCTTACCCGTAGGCCAGGTAGGGCTCCACCTTCTTGAGCATGTTGAGCGTGGCCTTGTTCACCTTCATGAACACGCCGTTGTTGATCTGCCAACCCGAGGGGGCAGAGGGGGGCGAGAAAAGAGGATGGAGGGCAATGTGTCATAGAAAAAAAAATCCTTACATTAGGGCTGGACACCATAAAGGAGTGTGAGACGACAATAACTACTCGTGGTTATGGTGTGTGTGGAGGGTGGGATGGGGTGCACAGCGACAATACCTAATGGTAGTTATGGTGGTGGTGGGCGGGGGGAGGGACAAGGGGGGGGGCAAAGGGCATGAAGCAACAGGCACAGGGTGATACTCCGGGCATGAACTAACTGCGAGACGCAAAGTGGGAGGCAGGTGTGAAAGGGCCGACAGTGGGGCGAAGTGACAGGGCACAGCAGGGTAGGCGTGGGCAAGGGGAGTGATAGGGAATGACGGGATGATGGTATTGTGTGTGAGCATGTGTGTATGGAGGGGTGTGTGTGGGGGGGTGGGGGGTACGGACGCTTTACAGTGTGCGGTTGAACAGTGGGCGGGTGGGTGGGTGTGTCGATGGGAGTGTCATGACATACCCTCGACGGGCATTTGTCTTCGGAACCCAACATGCAACTAGAATCTGGTGTCACCCCATCCCACCCCCAACTTCCCATCAAGTCAATGCATACCGCCACAACCCCGTCCTTGCTGCCATCGCTTGCTTGGCAGCTGGGAATACTAAACAAGACACATCACAATACCGACACCAGCTTCACCAACATGGTCAACGCAACAGCAGCGTCCTAACAATCCTCCCGTCTTGTCCTGGCCCAAATCTATTATTCCTGGCCTGACATGGACCTATCATTCGCCGCCTCCATTGGGACCTTCTATTCCTGTCCGTAAGTCAATGTATTCTTCATGCCCCCAAGTGGACATAGCATAACTGTCTGTCCAGCCCCACCACCTGAGTTGGGACACTCACCTGGCGCAGACGCAGCAATTGAAGGATCTTGCGCGAGGTGGGGTGCATGTCGTTAATACTGCAAGCGGGTGAGCACCGAGTCAATAGCACCGGGAGTGGTAGGAACATGAGTGCCACGTTTGTCACAACGCAGCGAATACTGGCACAACGACGAAGCTGATCTATCATTGCAATTCGAGGCAACTGGGATCTGATGTACCCAAGTGTGAAACATGCTGATCTGGACTACACTACCGTGACCACGTGCTGCAGATAACGTCCACCGTGCCTTGAGCATATCCCAAGGATGTCATAGAAACATAATGATAATATCTTACTACCAGGCCCTTTTCGCCCATTAAGACCAAGGTTCGTTTTTACCTGGCTGGTGGGCCAACAGAGTCACCATGGCAGCCACGATACATGAGTGCATACAAACAAAACATCCTGCCATATAATTTGCATACACACAAACCCATATATTGAGAATTCCGCTTTACATGGTGAATAAAACAATTCCAGGTATGCATGCTGTAAATTTCACTAGAGTGAGCGAGTACGTCCCCCAGACATGCCTTGTATTGTGGCATGTCTCTATTGGCTATCGTCCAAGGCGAAAACAACGCAGTGCTCACACAAGATGCATCATCCCAGGCCAAACACATCTTGACCCCACAGGAAACTATTAATTAATTTATTAAGTCTTGTGTCCCCATAGGAAACCAATAATTAATTATAAAGTCTCCTGTCCCCACGGGAAACAATATATAGGCATCGGAAAAGAAAAACTGAACCTACACTGCAACCTGCATGATTGTGAGATGATAAATGGAAAGCATGCCGATACTATAGTACCCCTGTCTAACACATGTTGTGTGCCTGACCCACAAGCACATGTACGGTCCTCATGTTTCCTCAGGTCAGCAGGCTGACAACTTACCCACGGATGCGGATGACGAAGAGGATCTTGGGCTCATCCTCGACGTAAAAACCACCCTGCAGCTTGGCATCGCGCTTCAGCCTGACCAGATCCGACTCCTGGAATTGCGTCAATACGATAGCGGCGATACATCATAAACAGCGTGTCCCATTCCTTTGACATAGTGGTAAGCAGACGACAATGTGATATATTATTAATGCGATAAAGTCATAATAGCCGAACAACGACCGTCCCACCACGAAAACGCCCCACAAAACGGAAAACGAGAGCGCGGAACAAGCGCCATACCTGGGTCCGGTACTCCTTCACGTACTGCTCGGCACGCTTAAAGATCAAACGGCGCTTCTCCTTGTTCTTCTTCTTGTCCGCAGCCACCTGAGCTGCCTTCTTGATCGCCCAGTCCTCGTCCCTCTTACGCTTCTTCAGAACGGACTCCGGCACAGCGACCGTTTTAGCCTTCACGGCGGCCGTCTTTGGAGCCATTTCCGCCAAAGCTTCTGCAAGCATGGCAGAACGACATCAATAAACCGGTACTACGTCAAATACTCGCATGTTCCTTTCCCAGACGTACTAATCATCCTGACTACATCGCCAACGGATAGGCCGAAAAGCAATACATTTCACTTGGTCGCATCCCATCCCCAACACCGCAAAATTTCTGCCTGCTTTACCCAACATCTAAAATAAACTATCCAAAACTAGCATAGATCATTTCTACATGGTTATCGCTGCATCGTGGCCACTATTCTACGTAAAAATAGGCTACCATGCCGCCATTCTTACCTGGCGTCTCGACACCAGAACGGCGAAAGAGGACGTCGCCATGCAAGGCTGCTGCACTTCAAGGTGCATGCAGCGCGCGGAGCGCGGGGTTGCGCTCGGCGGCGCTTGCGGGCACACTCATCTCTGCTCGCTTGGGTGTACACTGTGCAGTCTGCATGCGCCTTCATGTACATACTGATGCTTTCTATCGAGTAATTACTAGCGTGACGCGGCGCATTAGCATCTGTGTAACGAACTTAGGCTGGTTCTGTCACACAAATTAAAATTACTTTGGAATCTTTCTTATTTTCATTTTGTGAAAAGTCGAAACATTATCATCAAAGTTGAAGCATCATCGTTACAAGCGTCAGCAGCCATACTTTCCTAACTGTGCTCGTGCAACCATAACAAGACGTAAAACCCGTGTAAGCTTACCCCGTGCAGTGCTTCGTGTAGCTTGGAGCTGCATGTTGCGGTGTGTGATCGAGTGTGTTGTGTTTTGCAAAATGAATTTCCACTGCCGGCTGCCGCCCCACTTTTAAGTGCGTGTGCCGAAGCCCTCGAGAAGACTGGACTTCAGGCTCTGCTCCTAAAGTTTTGGATGTACTTTTTAGTACTGTGTCAAGTCCTCGAGACCGGGAATGACGACCACTTGACCGACTCGTTTTCCATCCTGTCACGCGTGTTCATAACAAGCATTTTCTGAAATTGACTGCACGTGCTTCTATAGTTAATTAATTCTATAGTTAATATTTCGACACCTTAGCAGCAGGCTAATCTGTAATTTGGCCAATAGGTAGTGAACCAATGCAGTAATATTCCATTTTTCTGTTAAGCTTTTTAGAAGCCGTTGCTGCTTATTGGGAAACAGAGGCTATGGCGGCTGCAAAGTTTACATGCCCGGTGGCTGGTAAAGTCGTGGTGAGTTCCAATTTTATGGCATTCAAATGCGCAGTTGAAGTGCTTATCAGGCCAGGATTCGCTTACGTGAGTATTTAGAATATTAAAGTAAACAATAGGGGAAACTAGTACGAGGATGTATGTGGCGCTGTTTTGCTGTCGTTGTGCCCGAGTCCGCTACAGCCTTATGCCTGGTCTTACTCTTCATCATGGTCGCACCTACCTTATAGTCACTCTCGGTGGCATCCTCCTGAGCTGTCCGTGCTAGCTGTGTGCTTTTTGTCTTTGAAGAGAAGAGAGGGTATCCAGGGTACTTACAGGACATTTAGTAAGGTGTACATAGCAAGTGTTCATACTTGCATGCCCGCGGGTATTGCAGGCAGCCACATCATTGAACTCTTTTAAGTCCTTATGTCCTTGGTCATAAGATATATTGCTTATTCCGTTGCCTTCCTGTAATTCTCGGATGTGGGCAATCCACAGGCGTCTTTCATCCATTTCTGCCGTTCTAAATGCTGCCCATTCGAGTGACCGCCACATGACTCGCACTGCCCAGTAGAGTGACCTCCACATTACTTCCATTGCCAGTTAGAGTGACATCCACATGACTTCCAATGCCCATTCGAGTGACCTCCGCATGACTCCCACTGCCCGTTATAGTGACCTCCACATGTCACCTACTTTTCCGCATCCAAACAGGAACCGCTTCTAGGGAAGAGCTAAACCAGGAGGGAGTTATACTCACAAAACTCCTTAGTGTAGGATCTCCATAGGAGGAGCTTTCTCATTTCAAACGCTTTCCTCACAGCTTGGCAAGGCAACCTGCTTTATTAGTGATGCATGTGTGATATCGGTCCAAAATAATTCCATGAAATGTTCTATTTTTGGCTCGGGTCGGAGTGCTGTTGGACAGGTGCCAGGGGATGTGGCGCTCGACCTGACCAGCGTCGAGGGGGGTGTTGTCAGCTTGGGCGGGGGGCTGCGCCAGGTAGGATCCCTCGCTTGCGCTGTCATATTACTGTATCATCTGTTTATTAATGAATCGGGAACGGACCTAACCTATATAAATACCTCTCTGTATACGTGACATAACGTATCTATCGGGAACGGGGCATACCTACTTGAGCAGTTTGTGCCCCCCTTGGCTGATGCAGCGAAGGCGCACAAATGGAGGCACGCGATTCAATGATTTGAATGAACATATAGTCACATATGGTCAAATATAGTAACATATAGCACATAGTCACATAGAGTCACACATGGTCACTAATAGACACATATAGTCACATATAGTCCTGAGCTGCTGAATGAAGGGAGGAGTCTGGGTCGGTAGCCTGGGCAGATGCTTAGCACTTGCTGGCTCGCCGCTAATCACGTCACGTGCAGGTGGCTGCCAGCCAGCCCTGCCTGCCCCATTCCCCACGCCCCACGCCCCATGCCCCACGCCTCATGGATCAGGGCTCATGCCCCCTGCCCCCTGCCTTCCCGCCCGTGGTGCCCCTGCTTGCTGGTTTGGGACTCATCACGTCGCGTGCATGTGCACGTGCCCGCCTGTGCTGCGTGCCCTCTGGCCCCCTGGCCCCCTGGCCTGTACGATCCCTGCAACACCTCCTTGCACTGTAGTGTTTGTTCCAATGAGCTATCCCGGCAGGGAAGAGTGGGCTAGGGCGGTTTCAGGCGGGCCATGGTGAAGGACCGCGCTGGGTGGTGGACTTGGACGTGACACATCATTTCATATAACCTCCTAAAACCTGCTTGTGTGTGCACCCATCACCCATACGCCCATCATGCACACTATCTCCCCCCTCTCTCCCACACAACTCTCTCTGACACTGCCCCCGCCAGTCGGGTGACTCGGTTGTCTGCACCAAGACGGGTGTGCTGCTGCAGGACAAGAACCGCATTTGGTGCCAGGGCTCACAAAAGAGGGTAAGCACTCGCCCCTTGCTACAGGACAAGAGCCGCATTTGGTGCCAGGGCTCACAAAATAGCGTAAGCGCTCCTCCCTCAGAAGAACTCACTAGGGCCCGAAGGGGTGTGCAGTAGGCCTAGCAGGGATTGGAGATAGCTCGTAGGTTCGCATGATTTTTGTTTTCCTTGGGGGGGAGGGTGGGGAGGCTAGGCTTTGTTTAGGGTCCGGATGCGATACTTGCGGAGGCGATACTTCTAGGAGAGCAAGGCGCCACGTGGCGTTGGTGTCGTGCTGCCATAGTGTTCGTTGCGGCGTTCGCGTTGTGCTGCCATAGTGTTCGTTGCGGCGTTCGCGTTGTGCTGCCATAGTGTTTGTTGCGGCGTTCGCGTTGTGCTGCCATAGTGTTCGTTGCGGCGTTGGCGTCGTGCTGCCATAGTGTTCGTTGCGGCGTTCACGTTGTGCTGCCATACTGTTCGTTACGGCGTTCACGTTGTGCTGCCATAGTGTTCGTTGCGGCGTTCGCGTTGTGCTGCCATAGTATTAGTTACCAGAAATCGGGATCCAACCACCTTGGTTTTCTTGCAAGCTAAAGAATGGTACCCCTTGGTCACTGTAACCCTTTGGTCGTTGTCTTGCAAAGCCATAGTGCTTTCAGGACAGGACTGGGCGTGTGCGAGGAGGGAAGGGGGGGGGGGGACAGTGGCCATTGCCATGCTTTACTGCCCGTGTGCATCCATGGTGCTCTAGCTGTGTTTCAATAATAGTACTTGTAGAACTTATGATAATAGCCTGCCTTTTGATCCCATGCCAGTGGAAGAGAGAAACATGCGGTTCCCTTGTTTCCAACATCCTGTGTGACCTTGCCACGGAGACCTTACCCTAGTGTTTTGTAGAGTAACCTCACGGACCATAGTGTCCTAGGTTACCATACCATTGAATACATGCTGCCATAAAGTGTGCAACATACTGCGCCATATGGCGTGCCATGTACTATGTTACTTGCTCCCTGCACGTCGCATCATCCTTCCTTAGACTTACCAGATGATCCTTGTGCCCCCACGTGATGCAGTCTAGGCGATTGTTAATCCTTACGCCGTGCGTCATCCTTATGCCGGGCGTCACCCTTATGCTGACAATTATCCATATGCTGGCACTAATGCCGGGCGTCACCCCTTCCTCCCACGCACAGTTCATCGCGGCCCCAAAGGACGCCGTCTTGGGCATCATCGTAGAAAAGCACGGCGAGGTGGGTCGTGCGCTATTGATAGAGAGATGGACCTAGGTGGTCCTCTACTAATAGCTCGTATGCTGATTGCTCGTGAATTCGCCAACGTCTATAGCCGTCTGCCACTCTACGTTTCAAGTTACTCACGCATGGCTATCGATCTGCCACTCGCAGAAAGAATACTTGGAAAGAATACTTGGAAAGAATACTTGGAAAGAATACTTGGAAAGAAAGCTTGGAAAGAATACTTGGTAAGAAAGCTTGGAAAGAATACTTGGTAAGAAAGCTTGGAAAGAATACTTGGTAAGAAAGCTTGGAAAGAATACTTGGAAAGAAAGCTTGGAAAGAATACTTGGAAAGGAATGCCTGGCGAGGTCGGTGACATGCTCACTATTAAGCAAAACACCCTGATCCGAAGCCAAACGATGTACCTGATATTTGCTCGCCGTAACTCTGCAGTGGTAGTGACAACGCGCGCTGATCGAAAGCCAATGGTAGGTAGCGGAGATCTGCTTTCCGCAACATGATGATATCTGCAACATATCTGCACTATGGTTGTCTCCTTGATATCTGCAACATTGTGAGGTGAGTGCCCAGCGCGCTCCCCACTCACAACCAATCAATCTAGAGCTGGTGTGGGTAGATGCTATCTGCTTGCACTAACACCTCCAAGTTGGTCAGGTAGGTGCATGGGGGTTTCACCGCTCGTAGCCTCTCTTTTTTCTTAACCACTCATTACCACGCTTCTCAAGGCTTCATAAGGCAACACCTTTCTCCTTTTCTTTAACCTAGATCCCAATAGCAAAAGCGTATTGGCCCCAGATCCATAGATCGACTACGAGGTTGGTGGATAGCAAGATTTCATATTCTATAGTATAGTGGTCGACAGCCAACAGCCAATTTCTAACCGTCAACTGTCCAAAGCCATGATCTTAGACCGTCTCGGCTTCTGGATGGGTGGTGACCATATCTGCACTTCTCCCGTGGGATCTTTTGCTTCATGCTTCTACCATGTTTGTCGCCCTGTCTTATTTCTACCCCGGTTGTATCAAATTTTCCACCACATCGTTCTGCTCCTTTCCTGTTCCACCATCATCCCACGCTGATTCTGTGTCCACTGGAGAACCCCAATGGGCCCCTGCATGTGGATCGCGGTGGTCGCCCGATCTTGCATCTCACTCGTTCCAGCACTGAGCCAGCAGTGATCGCTTACGCTCACTCTCGCCCAAGCACACCCGCGCTGCTTGCTGAGGCGTCAGCATCACGCAAAAACCTCCTAAGATTATCGTAAAACCCTTCTAGGAAGGTCTCGACATCACAAATGCTGCCATCCCAGCCTCTGGCTGGCCCTGCATTCTGCACACAGACACCCCTACGTTCTTTGAGCGTCCGTACCCCTTGCCATAGCACCGATTGCATCCGCTAGAACAATTGTAAAAAGTTCGTGGTTCTCTGAACATAGTTTCTTTATAGTGAGATGGAAGGGTAGCCGCTATAGCTAGGTTATTGGGTTCACGTGACATACCTTTTGAGGCCGGTGCGGCCTGATCCGGATCAGTCGTGGCCAAAGCTTTGGCCAGTTTTTCTTGGCCAGGTGGCAGGAGCTACGTTGAGATATAAACCTGCCACTGTCTAGGTTTCTTGGCTCATGGCGTAGTGATTAACTAGATCTAGATTCTTTCTCTCACGCAATATGTGACCTAATAGCCCCGGCAGCCTTACGTAAGCTGCCGGCAATTAGAACGCCACATTGCGTCATTTGTTCAGACGCAACATTTGCGTGGCGAAAAAATGCCGTCCGGGCCAAGGCCGCATGACACGCAAAAAAGGACAAAAACAAACCCACCTAGCTAAGGTCGGCCTCTTTTCTTTTCACGAGGGCGGCGACAGCAAGCCAGGGGAAACGAACCTCTGGTTTGACGAACCTGTACTGTCGGAGCCATTTTTGGCCCTGAGCAGCAATGCCGAAGGGGCGCAAAGCTACAGGAGGGCAGGCAGCGCGCGGGGAGGACGGGACGCCCACACCGCGGGCTGCTGCCGCCAGTCACGCGCCAGTCGCCTTCAGCGCCAAAAAGAAGCAGCTCGCCACTCTGCTCGCCAAGTGCATCAGCCCCGCAGAGGCGGTGGGGGCAGTCGAGCAGGTCTTCGGTGCCGAGGACTGGGTGACGGACGCCAGCTCGTGGAGCTCGAGCCAGCTGAAGTCTGTCGTGCAGTTGCTGGCCGATCACGTTGATGTTGGCGACGTGTTGGACGCACGTGACCCAAACGGAACGTTGGTGGCAAAACTGCTGGCCGTGGCAGATCTCGCGGCGGACGAGGAGGAGGATCAGGCGCTGCCACCAACGACACCTGCGCAGCGAAAAATGGCCAAGCCGAAAGGCGCGGCCAAGGTTTCGGCAGGTGGGGGGGCTGTCGGAAAGGAAATGAGGGCGAGGTTGGCGACATTCGTTGGGGCACCTCCGGAAACCGAAAATCAGGACGACGAGGAGGACGAGGAGGGGGAGGTCGCAGCCGAGAAATTCATGCAAGGTTTGAAGGCAGCGCTGGGAGGAATGGAGGGGGCGGGAAGCCACTTCAAGGCCTCGAAAGGGGTGGCGCTGCCAAGCCGAGCCAAGAGCGTGAAATATCGGGTTTCGGAGCGGGTGCTGCCGGGGGTGTTGGAGGACGCCAGCGACAATGGGATGGGAATCCGGTCGTGGGTCATGACGGTAAAGCCTGGAAATTGGCGGAACATGGAGAACAGGAAAATTGTCATGAACATTGCATTGGCCATGGACACCCTTCTCAAGGAGCTGGGCTCAGCAGCCGGGGAGCTTGTGGGCATGGAGTACCTAATGAGGGTGGTGGCGGCCTTGCTGCAGGTGGAGGGCAAGGAGGGGGGGGTGGAAGGTGGCCAGCCACCTCCTGCCATTGGGGGAGGAGGCTGCACTGTCAGCCACCCCGGCTGTCAAGGCAGCTCTCCAAACTGCCATCCTCTTGGACAAGCTCAGCAAGGCTCAACAAGTAGGGAAATAGAATCCCAGCGGGACCGCTCCCTTTTCCCGCTGCCATACCCACTTAGGCCAGCGTACACCGCGTGGGGCAGGGTGAGATCGGCACGCCGGCGACAGCGTGCCACGCGCCGCCACCGCGAGTACACACTGCAATGCAAGGTAGTGCGTTGGCTTAATTGGCTGTGGGGAGGGGGGCAAGACCCTCCTCCTAACCCTAGAGGGGCGTGCTCTAAGGGGAGGGAGGAGGCCCTTGCGAGGGTCAAGAGGCACTGCACCTGGCACAGTCGCCGCGTAGGGGGCGTTGCGACAGGCCAGGAGCAAGAAGGTGCTGATGCAATATATGGGAAGCAGAATAAGTATGAACAACTGCGCGCGGACGCGGTGAGTCTACCAAAGGCGGAGGTGGCGGGGAAGGCACGGCTGCTCGACCTGTTGGCTATGCGGCCGAGCTGGCGGGAGATATATGCCAGCGAAGAGAACTGCATCAAGCCAGCGGTCGTGGCGAGCGCAAAGTATTGGAATGTGCCCAAGCCCAGCCGGGGATGCTCCATGGCTGAATGGGGCAAGCTCATGAGCCGGGCAGCGGGCGTGGGCATGGTGGCGTTCCGGGAGAGGCGGCCCAAGTGGGTGGATGGCTGCTTTGGAGTGGCCAAGGGGGTGGGTGAGCTTCGGTTCATCGTCAACAGGAAGCTGGGCAACCTGCTGTGGGTGGACCCCCCCAAGATCCTGCTACCCCACCTGGGCATCCTCGTGGAGGTCTACATCAAAGGCTGGTGCTACTGCGCCAAGAGCGACCTCGTGTCATACTACTATTCCATCGAGGTGCCCGAGTGGTGGTGGGACTACCAAGGGCTTCCTAGTGTGTGGTCGACTAGCGTAGGTCTGGCAGGGCCCAGGCGGAAGGTGTGGCCCGTGCTCAAGGTGCTGGCCATGGGACATTCCCATGCGGTGGCGCTGGGGGAGGCCATCCATGAGATGGTGCTCTACATGACCGGTGCCCTGGATCCGAGGCGCCAGGTCAACTACCTCTCAAGCGCAGGTGAGCTCACCTTGGTGCGCGACGAGTGTGGCCAGCCACTGCGCTTGGCCATCGAGTACAAGGAGGAGCGCGCCGGGGAGCTTCAGATTGACCTGGAAAACCCCCCTGCCCCCATGCTGTCCATCACCATTGATGACTTGGTGGCCAGCAACGGGCGGACCTGCGAGGCGGTGAACCAGCTCATCACGCGCGCTATTGAGGAAGGCTACCTCCCTAACAACCTTGTGCCGTCTAAGGAGAAGACTAAGATGGCGAGCCTGGAAGGGGACGAGCTAGAAGCCCTAGGGGTGGTGCACCGACGGAACGGCGTGCTGGAACCAACGGTCAAGCAGCTCAACCTTGTGATCGCCCACACGCAGGCTATACTCACTCGAGGCCGAGCTACGGCCGAGGGGCTGGCTGCCGTCTTGGGGCGGTGGTTGTGGCTGCAGATGTTAAGCCGCAGCTGCTTGTCCATTTGGCAGCAATGTTTCAAATTCATCAGCCTGCAAGGGTGGGGGCAGCGATCCTGGGTGCTGTGGGCCGGGGTGCGGGAGGAGTTAGAGTGTGCCCTGGCCTTGGCTCCCATGCTAAGGGTTGACCGAAGCGCACCTTTGGCCCGTGAGGTGGTTGCATCTGACGCGTCCACCTACGGGCAAGGTGTCGTGTACGCAACCATGGAGCCGGGCGATGTGACGGAGCTGGCGAGGGCACGAGAGGTGCGGGGGTACCCGACTTTGCTCATACCAAGTGAGGTGGCCTACGCTGGCCCTAGGCCACTGAGCGCGCGGGCGCAACAAGCAATCACTAGCCAGCAATGGCGGGTTGGGGTCCGGAGTCGTTGGCGGGATCCGGGGATGCACATCAACGAGAAGGAGGTGCGGGCTGCAGTGAAGGGCGTGGAGAGGAGTGCGCGCAGCTTGGCAAACCGAGGCAAGCGGGTGGTGAGGTTGGTGGACTCCACCGCGGCGTTGGGCTGCTTGGCTAAGGGGCGGTCCTCATCCCACAAGCTCAACAAGCAGTGCCGCCGCTTGTGCGCGCTGACCCTCGCCACGGGGAGTCGTTCCCAGTGGGTGTGGACGCCGAGTGCACTTCAACCAGCCGATGGCGTTTCTCGCGGCCAATCCATGGCGACTTTCTTGGCAGGCTGGGTGCGCGACCTGACCGCGGAAGGCATCCATCCTAACCCGGGGCCCCCTGCACCTGTTAGCTACCTTCCATTGCTAGAGGGGAAAGTAAAGCCGGCTACTTTGCTGGCCTACCGTCGTGGTCTTGATTCCCTCTTGACTTGGTGGGAGGCTGGTGGGCGGGCGGACGGGTCATCGTCACGAGCTGACACCCTTGAGGAGACATTTTGTGCGTATGTCGCCTGGGCTCATTTTCGGGGGTACAGCCGCCAAGTGTGTGTCAATGCCTTGATGGGGTTGCAACTTTATTATCCCGGTATGGTGAAGCGGTGGGACTTGGCCCGTGGCGTCCTCGCTGGGTGGAAAACACTTGTGCCCCCCCGTGCCCCTCCTCCCATTCCATGGGAGGCGGCGTTTGCACTTGCCAGCACGATGGTCATGCAAGGTCAGCGCCTTGCGGGCCTGCTGGTTGTCATCGTGTTCCGCCATTACCTGCGAATCTCGGAGGCGCTGAACCTCCGTGTTGGCCATGTGCGCCTCCAGCCTGACGTTCGGCTTGGGCCGGCTCAACGGGGCGCCCTACTGCTGAGGTCTACCAAGACCTCTAAGGGCAAGACTCAGTCAGTGGTGGTAGAAGATGTGATGTCTGAAACCATCCTCCGTCACTGCATCGCGGGTAAGCACGCTTGGGAGGCCGTGTTCCCTTTCACCTACCCGCAATTCCGGCGCATTTGGCAGGCTGCGAGTCAGGCCTTGGGGGTCGCCCAGATTTTCACCATTCACGGGCTGCGGCATGGAGGTGCCACTCACGATTTCCTCGCGGGTCGCAGCATGGGGGACATCCAGGGCCGGGGGCGCTGGCTTAGCAGCTCCACGGTTGCCCATTATGTGGGCTTGCACCGCAGTTTGGAGGTGCAGCTGCCTGAGGTTATTCTTCGGGCCATGGCCGCCTGCCCCCCTCGGGCCTGGCGGGCTATTTTGAAATTGCCCTCCACCTAATTTGGTTGTTCATTTCTCTGTCATTATGCTAGGTTCTTTGCCCCTGGCATGGATCGCCAGGGAGGGATATAAGGGTAAGGCTAGCCTTTGCCAAGCAATAAGTGTTCCCATGAGCATCGGCGGCCGGGATGTGGCCTGCCTTTTGTATGTGCTCCACTCATTGTTTTAATAAAGAGTCTGGTTACCCTGGAGTTCCACGGTTAATAGAATCGTGGTTCTCTGAACATAGTTTCTTTATAGTGAGATGGAAGGGTAGCCGCTATAGCTAGGTTATTGGGTTCACGTGACATACCTTTTGAGGCCGGTGCGGCCTGATCCGGATCAGTCGTGGCCAAAGCTTTGGCCAGTTTTTCTTGGCCAGGTGGCAGGAGCTACGTTGAGATATAAACCTGCCACTGTCTAGGTTTCTTGGCTCATGGCGTAGTGATTAACTAGATCTAGATTCTTTCTCTCACGCAATATGTGACCTAATAGCCCCGGCAGCCTTACGTAAGCTGCCGGCAATTAGAACGCCACATTGCGTCATTTGTTCAGACGCAACATTTGCGTGGCGAAAAAATGCCGTCCGGGCCAAGGCCGCATGACACGCAAAAAAGGACAAAAACAAACCCACCTAGCTAAGGTCGGCCTCTTTTCTTTTAAAAGTATATCATTACTGTTTAATCATAACAAACATGGTATTGTTAAATTTTAATTTTTCCTCTAGAACCACCTGCCACGCTCAAGAACCATTGAATGTGTGGCATCCAGTGCACGCTGATGCCATTAATGATCAGCGGAGCTTGCTAATCCATCCATCTAACAATACTTACATCGTCACGTGGCTTTTTGTCTTCCCGCCGTCACAACACCCGTCGTGGTTTGCTGTATTTAAGTGCCGTCACCCAGCCCCCGTCTGCCTCCCGGTTGCATGCTCGCCCATCTACCCCTAACCTTCCCTTTCTATCTGACCATCGTCACTATGGCTTTGCAACGCATCCCCTTCACAAGGCATCAACCATGGTTGGCTAGAAATACCCAGTGCCCCTAGACACTAGTGTGTCTAGTACGGCGCGGTACACTCACCAGGGTGTTTCTGGGGGGGGTGTCTACCCCCTTGCTCTCCTTTTCCCACCTGCCGTCACTCCCGCTGCGTCTGGCAGAATTACGCGGTCGACATCAAGGGAGCCTCCCTGGCCGTCCTCCCTGGGCTAGCCTTTGAAGGCGCCACGCGGCGAAACCGTCCAAACCTCAAGGCAAGTAGCAGGCCAGCATGCAGCAGAGTTTCATCGTTGCACTGGCATCTGGCCCTGAGCCTTTCCGCTCTACTGGCATCTGTGTGCGCACTGACGACACAGGCGCAGCAGCACATAGGCCATATCTCTCTGACCTAGTGCTGAGCATCAATAGCTGGTACTTTCATTTGTTTTCTTTTCGTTAGTAGAGCGCATGGCTGAGGACGTCGGTTGCTCGTAAAAATCTAGATCCTACGCGTTGGACACAGGCAGAATCGGTTCCTGCTATTTGCGAGTATGAATTTCCTTGCTGGGTGGGTTGGCACGGCACATGTGGCCGACTAAGTCCACCGCCGCGTCAACCTTGCCTTTTTTTTCCTTACATAATCTTAGATATCAAATATTGTAGCGAAAATCTACTTGCTGGCATACCTGGCCTTGCCGGGTATATCTTCTGAGGGAAGGCCCCTTCTGAGGGAAGCAATCTCCGTGAGTGCGGCACAGGTGGGCGCCCTGGCCTATGTCCACTTTGACCGCTCCACCTCTCACAATTTTCACATCATCGTCATCATCATCATCATCATCATCATCATCATCATCATCATCATCATCATCATCATCATCATCATCATCATCATCATCATCATCATCATCATCATCATCATCATCATCATCATCATCATCATCATCATCATCATCATCATCATCATCATCATCATCATCATCATCATCATCATCATCATCATCATTATCAGCAGCAGCAGCAGCAGCAGCAGCAGCAGCAGCAGCAGCAGCAGCAGCAGCAGCAGCAGCAGCAGCAGCAGCAGCAGCAGCAGCAGCAGCAGCAGCAGCAGCAGCAGCAGCAGCAGCAGCAGCAGCAGCAGCAGCAGCAGCAGCAGCAGCAGCAGCAGCAGCAGCAGCAGCAGCAGCAGCAGCAGCAGCAGCAGCAGCAGCAGCAGCAGCAGCAGCAGCAGCAGCAGCAGCAGCAGCAGCAGCAGCAGCAGCAGCAGCAGCAGCAGCAGCAGCAGCAGCAGCAGCAGCAGCAGCAGCAGCAGCAGCAGCAGCAGCAGCAGCAGCAGCAGCAGCAGCAGCAGCAGCAGCAGCATTCTTCTCAAACCCTTTACGGATGCGCTTGTCTGGTTTTGCCCCGCAGGTGGGTGACCTGCTCTACTGCCGGGTCGACCCAACGTCCACTGTTGAACTGGAGACGACGCTCACCTGCATGGACGGTGCGTTCGATGTAGCTGTTGCGGGAAAGTTGCTGTACTGGAGTGGTACCACTTGCGCGGAACACACTTGGCCAAACCACGCATCCTACATAAGATTCTCCGG
>RPFO01001269.1:115000-194678 GCA_009746045.1 Mesostigma viride
TCCATCTATCTACCTTATCCTATTCTACGGGGGGGGCGGGCCTCTGCCTGCACTGTTGCGTTCACGCAGGTCAAGGCGGACAACGTGATGAGCACGGTCAAGGCCAGCCACCTGATCGCAAATGCCGAGTTCCTGTCCGGCATGCAGCAGCGGATCATGGTAAAAAAGGTTATGGCCGCCACCGGATAACATGTCCATAAACTTGAATCATCTGATCAAGTCTACTCCATGAATGATTATCCATGATTCTCGGCCAGGATTAGTTAATTAAATAGCAGCACGTGACTGCGTCAAGTGGGTACCAATAAAGGAGCCTTCAACCTCCATTGTAACATATCTCTGTTGGGAGTACATGTAGCACGTATCCCTGAGAAGGGGCATATGATTTTAATTGTACATTGTGGGCTACTTCCTGCA
Source organism: Mesostigma viride (assembly GCA_009746045.1). Lineage (NCBI taxonomy): Eukaryota > Viridiplantae > Streptophyta > Mesostigmatophyceae > Mesostigmatales > Mesostigmataceae > Mesostigma > Mesostigma viride. Next base: position 115,418 of record RPFO01001269.1, read on the forward strand.
TGAGGGTAGGGTGTAAACTACACCTGCTCTGGGTGCGCAACGTTCACCATGCACAGTGGTGCATGCACCACTGTGTATTCCAGCACCTAACTAAGGCGTGGGCATATAGGGTGGAACCGGCAACTACAGAGGGGTGTGCATTCAAAGTGCCCCCCTCAAGCTTCTTATGCGGCTCATCCTGAACCGCCTGCGCACGGCCCTGGACGGTCACCTCAGCGAGACTCAGCACGGCTTCCGTTCAGGTCGCAACACAGTACAGGCACTCTTCGCTACTCGCCGACTGGTGGAGGAACTGCAACGCCTTCAGCCTGGTGAGTCCCCTTTGCACCTTGTGCTGGTGGACTTCATCAAAGCCTTCGATTCGGTTTTCTGGCCTGCGCTTTGGGACATCCTCCCCCGAGGAAATCGCTCTCCTGCAACCTGGTGAGTTTACCGCCATCCTGATCTTCGTCGACTTCATCAAGGCTTTTGATTCTGTCCTCTGGGACGCTCTATGGGCTGTACTTGCTCGCGCTCGCGTCCCCACTCCCCTGATTATCGTCATCCGCACGCTGTATGAGGGGTCGACCACTTCGGTGCGCACTCAACACGGCATTACCCCGCCATGCCCACTGCAGACCGGTGTCTGGCAGGGTTGCGTCCTGTCGATCGCCGTACCTGTTTATTATTGTAGTGGATTATGTAATGCGCCAGGCACATGCTCGCTTTGCTAGCATTGCAGGCCGTGCCCCTGGCCTAGCGATCACGAACGAGCTTGGGGAAGGGGGGCCGACTAACAAGCAGAATTTACTAGCTGACCTCATTTATGCCGACGACATCACGCTCATCGAGAAGCCGGAGTCTGCCCAACTTTGGCTGGACTGCCTGGCGCTCGAGGCTCGGGCGGTTGGTCTAGAAATCAGCCCCAAAACGGAGGCCCTGGCCCTCGGCATGGCAGGCCGGGCCCCCACCCACACTCCGCCTCTTAGACGATGCCGAGGTCAACTACCCTCCTTCAGGCCGCTTCAAGCTGCTCGGCAGTTGGCTTCCCGACTGCAAGGACGATATGACGACACGGATCGGCATGGCGTGGGCGCACCTCCATGACCACCGCCGCTGGTGGAGCAACCCCGCCCTATAACCCCGGATCGTCAAGCGTGACCTCTTCAAGGTCGTCATTCTGACGATCCTGACCTACGGCGCCGAGACGTGGACACTGACGCAGGAGCTAGCTGGAGCAACGACTCGACGGCGCCGTCACCAAGATGCTGCGCAAGGCCCTTGACATCCCCTTTGGAATGCACATTAGTAATGAGGATTTGTACGCTGATTTGCCCTATGTTTCCCACATTATTAGGCACAGGCGCCTGGGCCTAGCCGGGCACCTGGCCCGCACAGATCAGGTAGATACATCAGATAGACTAGCTGGCACCAAGCCCGCCCAGCCTGGGCGATATGTCCTCACCTGGCGTGCCCCCGGCCGCACACGGCAGGGCCGCCACCCGTGGACTTTTCGTGATAGACTCGGCATGGACATGTGCTACACTAGACGTGACGGGCTCACCCCCGGGCAGCCTCCTGGTTTGTCTGTAATATGGAGGCAGATGGTGCGCAAGGATAGATGGCAAGTAGTGATGAAGGAGACCACCCCCAAGCCTGTGGGGGCTCCGCGTGTGACCAAGTATGGCAAATTCATAGCGATTTGGGCCGCGGTGCCCACACGGCCCCTGTAACTAGGACCTAGATAGCTTATACCATCCATTCCAAGAGGAGGAGCCGTTTCGATGAGTAGCGTATAGATCGATAGGGTTTTCTAGACTAGATATAGCTTAGCGTGAGGTTAAGTCGATTACGCGGCTTCCTCCACTCCACCCATCCAACCTGGAATATGTGCTACATGATCTCCCAACGAAGGCATGTTATAATTTAATTTTATTTAATTTAATCCATCCCATCCCATGTTCCCCTCCCACTGAGGACTTTTGCTCACGTGACGCAGTCACGTGTCTATCAATTAATTAATTTCGATCTGGCCTGCGCTGGTTGTCTCGCTTGATACTAGGTACACCTCGATGTCGTCCAAGCGGCTGAGCTGGCCAGGGCAGCTAGGGAGTCCAGCCAACGCCCATCCATGTGGGGGCTAATTTCTATAAGACCGACAGCACGCGAAAGCCACTCGAGCGCCAGGCAGTCCAGCTCCAGAGCTGGGCAGGCGCCGGCGTCTCAATGAGCGCGATATTAAGTGAGACAATAATGAGCGCGATATCGTCGGCATAGATGATAGGTTCAGATAGCCTATAGCTGGAATGGGCCAGTCGGTCCCCAGTTACCTTGCACATTCGTGTTCACACGGTGGGCAATGCCAAAGCGAGCACATGCCTGGTGCACAACACAACCCACTGATCGCAATAATGAACCCATTCTCCACAATGATGAGGTAAATGGGCCTACATAGCTAGGAAGTCGGGGTAAAATTGGCTCTTTTTTAGCAAATTTAGCAAATTAGCAAATTAGCGGAAGGCGGGGGCCGAGATTAATTAAGAGGTACCTTGAAATTAAATAAGACGCATACCTCTATCGAGATATATGTTTGGAGGCGAGTTTCTATTGGCGTTAATTTGTACTATTGTACGACAACTGTCACTTGAGGGTGACGGCATGTACTGAAATCGCGGATACTTTCTAGATCGATTGCGCACTCGACGGTTAAAAGGCAGAGCTGCGGTTGAAAGTACTGTACGTGGGGGGGGACGGTGTTACAACGGGGGGGGGACGCATTTATGGGGGGGGGGACGGTGTTACAACGGGGGGACGGTGTTACAACGGGGGGGCGAGATTAATTAAGAGGTAAGTTACCTTGAAATTAAATAAGACGCACGCCTCTATCGAGATATATGTATGGAGGCGAGTTTCTATTGGCGTAAATTTGTAGTATTGTACGAAAACTGTCAAGGGTGACGGAAAGTACTGAAATCGCGGAAGTGTCGCGGGGACGTTTCTACTTTCTAGATCGATTGCGCATTCGACGGTTAAGAGGCAGAGGTGCGGTCGACTGGCAGTACTGTACGACGGTGTTGGACGGAATTTCCGGTTAGCGATGCGGTATAAAGCTTTGCATGTCACGTTGTCGGATCTTAGCCCTTGCGTCGCGCTATGCTGTGGCGAACTTATTCTCCGCCGTCAGATTGCACCGTCGATGTGCGTCGATGCTCGTCGATGAACCCAACGCAAGCCATGTGACGGAAAGAAGTAAAAAGTTGCGGCGGCCTCTAAGCCTGAGTTTGGTAAAGTACGGAACTTGTAGCCCGGCGACTCCGCGTCGAGCAGTCCGCAGGTAGTCCGCCGGCGTTAATTTGTTAATTTTGTTAATTTGTAAACTGGGGACAACCTAGTCAGTAAAAAAAACAAATAGGAAATCACCACATAATTGACTTCCGGTGCTTTGCAGATTCTGTAGTGAGACATAAATTGAAAGGTCCCGAATAATCAACTAAATTGTCAATCTACTGGATGCTCCATGATCTACCAGAACATGAGCACCTGCCGACAGCTAATCCCTCAATGGATGACATACCAACATGTGCTGTGTGAGGCAAAAAACCGTCCCTGGACTACCCCCTGAGCATGGTAATGAAGCTATCGAAGCCCCAGCACAGCCTGCAACAAAGAAACCATAGATGCGAGTTCGCCTAGTGCCAAGGAACGTGCCTGGGTCTTGTACAGGCAAGCTACAGAAGGGGCAACTGAGTTACGCGCCTATAAAGCACCGCCTCACTTTATATGACATTTGCCACCAAGCCTCATCATAACCAAGTCCGAAACTGACAGAGTGGTGCGTTATGTTATGTTCCCCAACAGGCATCCTGCAGAGGGTATCCATGCACGCTCCCTGATCTACCCTCTGTGCACACAACCTGCAAGCGCAGGCAGGCATCCCTGGGAAGCACCTGCCACCAACCAAACAACTGAGTAACATTGCCTGGATGCAACAATGAAATCCAAAAGTTCCTAGTTTTACCTCACGCGCCTCGTGAGGCCCGAATACGAAAACAAATCATATCAACCCCACGAGCAACCACGACAATAAAGTCCGGTCGCATCCTCCGCGAGCCTACCCCAACTTTCCGGCAACCCTGTGGAAGCCGGCATGAATGGATCAAGATGCAGGCAAGCGCCGAGCGCCACGCATTCCAGCCCACGCAGAGGGACCACAACCGCTGGAATTGGCACATCTAAGGCAAATCCGATCAAGCTGCGAAATATGGCATGACAAAATCCGCCCCTGGGCCACACCTGGCCAACCTCCTGCAGGTGGGCTGTTGCCAAGAAGCTGGTTCTCTCTTCTTGCATCCACCCAACGATCGTCATGACTGGACCGCTGCCCGTTGGCAAGCCACCACCGCTAGCCCACGACCGCCTACGCCGGCAAAGAGCCCCACCAAACCGGCCAGATTCACACAATCCAGATTCCGCAGCCCATGAGCGCACATGAAGTGGCGAAGTTGCATGGCACCAAAGTCACATGGCACCCGAATGCATGCAACACCCGCATCCTTCTGACGATTCATCCGCGCCATCCCATCATCACCCGCTGTCTCACTTCGTGCACTAGCCATCAGGTCAATTTGCCTTTCAGGCGGCGCCAGGTGGCAGTCAGGCGTGGCCGTCAAGCGAGACCCCCACCACCGCGGAAACTGTCCACCATCGGCATCACCATCTGTGAGTGGCCGCCCACCCCATCGGCATCACCACTGTCACACGTCAGCATCATGCCACCCATCAGTATCATCAGCAGCGCCACCTCTGACGGTCTCTTTTCTTAGCCACCCTGGCCGTAATTGTAATTAATCATCACCGGGCGCATTTGTTCGCCGCTAGAGGCAAGACCCGGTCATGTTGTCCAAAGACCAGCTTCGAATGCAGAGTGGTGGCCTCCCTCGCATAGCTCCCGGACAGGTCACCGGGGACAGAAACGAGACAGTTGATTGGCCCATACTTATCGGCCTGCGATTCGCAATGTCAACAGTGCCGGCAGGACACCCACAGGCACGCCCACCTTCCCGACGTGGCTCCTGGAACACCCCCCCTTCCGGACATGGCTTCTGGAATTCCTATGCGCCGCGTGGCCAGCCGGCCACCCACAAGCAAATGGTTTGCCCCTTTGCCTCACAAAATCCGTAGGCCTCCTGGCGCCCCCCAACCACCTCAAGTAACAAACGTCTCACGACTTCAAAGGTTTATGCTCCCACAGGCAAGACGCTGCTGTGCTGCCACATCGCATACCCCCATCCCCACCCCCACCGCCACCCCCCACCCGGCCACGCCATTGGCCCTGTCATTCGTGCCGCAGTAGCCCGCTGTGGCACATCACTATCTACCAGCGTCACCATCCACCTGAGTCCCCGTCCGGATCCTACCCGTGCTTCCCGATACAGCTGCCACACCCCGATTTAACTGCTGTGGCTGCTACGGCCCTTGCACGTAGCTGCACCAGCTGCGTCGATTCTCCGCTGCTTTCTTCTTGGGGTGTGCCACATCCTCGCCACCATGCATTCGGGTTTGGAACAAGTAACCGAATGCTGCCCAGCGTCACCGAATATACCCTCTCCACACCCTTGACGTAGTTGAGGGTGCCAACCCCCACTCGTGGTAGTTACGCCCCACCACGCAGTCCCCCGATTGACGGTAGTTCAAAAGGGTAATAACCCCCCCCCCCCCATGCCCCCCCCCCCCCCCTCCCCCTCCGATATACCATTTCAGTATCAGCAATGGTATTTACGAGGGGGATGGCTGCCGCGCAGATTATGTCTCCTTGGCATACAGGCGGGTCCACTCGCGCGCTGACACGTGGCGAGATGTGGGCAGGGGCGCAGGGAGAGCAGCCAACCACGTGCAAGCCAGAGTGAGACATGGAATGTGAGACACGTGGCAAGTCCTGAATCGTGAGACATGAACAGTGCATGTCAAGGATTCACGGAAAGGCAAGACAAATTAAAGCAATGGGAAAAAAAATGCAGCAAGAGGGAAAATGCGTGCAGTGTGAGAAACGTAGGGCATGGCATAACGTGAACAGTGGCGTGGGGCGAAACGTTAAAAAAAAAAAAAAAAATGTCGTTTGGCTGGAAAAGCCAAAAAAGTTGAAATGGTAGGACACCCAAGGACAGCAACAAGAGAACCAGACAGTAGGCAATAACGACACCCATGGCCCATCCCATCGAGTGTATAGAGATGAAGAGTACCAAGCAACACCCCATGACACCATTGGTTTTCAACCCAATCATGAGCTATAACCAACCCATCATTGGTTTTCACCATTGGTTAGGCACCCCAACGCATCTCCTCACCCCATATCATCTACAACTAGGACGTAGCAAGCATACCAGAACATCTACAACTACAGCCATTATTACTGCATCAAGTTGCGATTTGAAAGGTTGCGTTACCGCGTTAAGTTGCGACGCCGAAGTTTGGGCGGCAACCACAACTTACGCCTGGGTGCCATCGCAACCGATCATGACTCAATTTATAGGTGTCCGGCCATTTTTGGCCGCGCAGGAGGCCTTTTTGGCCAGGTCTGGACCCGCTATGTGACGCAAGGTCCACTGGCGCGCAGACTTCCCGGTTACCGCGTTAAGTTGCGACGCCGAATTGAAGGTGTTGATCGCAACTTTACGCAGTAATGACTGTAGTAAATAGCAACCATCCCATAACATGTACAACTAGTACATACCAAGCACGCCAACACATATGCTCACCGATAGCCATCGCTCTGCCCCGTTCGTCTTCCTGTGGTACAGTGGTAGCGCTTTACCAATGCAACAGCCAAAACTATATGACAAGCACCCTACAGGCGCTCCTGAGCGATGGCCATGGCCTCTGCCTCCTTCGCCTTCCAGTGCTAGTGCCATACACATCAGCTACAACTAGTACCATATGCCATCTTCTACCCTAAAAAGTGTTCCTCACCGGTGGCCATGGCCTCCGCCTCGTTCGACTTCCAGTGCTTTGCGATGTTGTCAGCGAGCGGGTCGTCGGGGTTGGGCGCGCTCAGCAGGGCCTGGATGCTGCGAGTTGCAAAGAGAAGTGGAAAAGACGTGAAAGGGAATTGAACGTACCAAGGGATGAGCACCCATCAGGAGCATGGGCACGCAGGCATGGGGTGTCAGGAGCTCAGATCTCAGCAGGGCCTGGATGTCGGTGGCGCAATAAAAAAAATAACATATGGAAACATACAAGAACTATACTAAAAAACACGAACAAACTCAAAACGCAAACAATTTAAAAAAACAACAAACAAATTTAAAAAACGTGAACAAATTTAAGACGCAGAAAAAAAAGGCAACAACACGGGGGCAGACAAGCATGGGCGTTTAGAGCATGCTCGGGCTACCCCTGGGAGCTTTCGCTGCGGGTGCAAGGAGAAGGCACAATTCATAACCCACCTCTTTACAGCGGGCATCGGACATTGGAGGAGCGCCCTTGGTCCCCACCTGGGGCGCCGTTACATCAAAACTAGGCATCCAACAGCCCCCCTAACAATAAACAAAGCAGAAAGCATTCATGTACCCCATAAGAGAGAGAAACTAAGCTTCAAGAATTCATCTACCCCTAATAGCACATCACCACCCCTGGTTACAGGGCACCCACCCACCTGCCTCGAAGACAAAAAAAGCCGCATCCATTCACCAGGCAGCTTATTCTTACCAGCGGCAGCACCGGGAGAATCGGCAGCGCGGGGCTCCTTCAATAAAAACCCTCATCAACTGACCACGCCCTTGCTAGGCAGGATTCTCCCGATTTCTGGCCTGCGCTGGTTGTCTCCTTGATACTTGACACACACACGCCACCTCGTCGATACATTACCTGAGCAACACCGTGCGGATCTGCAGCGCGGGGCTCCACTTGTCCTTGAGGATGTCCAGGCAGATGCGGCCCAGCTGGATGGTGGCAATAGGCGGCGGCAAATGGTGGAGGCAATTCGTGGCGGTCGTTAGCACAGGTCATTAGTGGCGGTCATCAGTGGCGGTCCTTGGTGCGACAGTGATGAACAAGGACATCGGTAATCTGCACTCATCCTAATAACCAAACACATTTAACCGCGATAGACTACGTGGGGCCCGGAAGCACTACTACAGGACCAAACATAATACGTCTAGGATCGAGAGCACCCTGTCCGTACAAGACTCAAAAGTCACCCGCGAGAAGTCAGTGGCAACAACGCAGCTAGCAGCTGTAGATGATAGGTGTCGTGTGCGGCAGCTAGCCACATTCCACGGCATCGCAATGCAACCCTCTTTCTCTGGCTGCACAAGTTGGTTTCCAGTAACTACTTGTAGCCAATGACTAATTGTAACTTGCGGTTGCCAATGACGCCTTGTAACGTGTTGGTGCCACTGTCTCGAGGTAGCTGGAGATGCGAACGAGTGAACACACCCAGCTAGCAGGATTAGATGAGTACTGTCATGCATGGCTGCTGGCCCCATTGCCAATGACTCATGGCTGCTGGAAATGCAACCGGTGACAAACCGGTGAATACAGCCAGCTAGCAGCAGACACGCTCCGGGAAATCGTTGGCCCGGAAAAGAAACCACGAGATTCAAAGCGTCACAACCAGGAGGTTTTCGATTTGAGAAAATCAATGTCACAACCACATGCTGGTCGCGATACTGGAATCCGCCATACCTAAACACACACACTAACGCAAGTCACCCCAATAGCTTATCTGGATTCAGGAGCTTTTTGGTTTGCGAAATGTCACGACCGTGGGCTTGTCGCCATACTCGAACCCACCCTACTTCTGTTGAACTCGCACTCAAGCAACTAGCCTATCACTTAGTTTGAGCTACTGTATCATAGGTAGAATCTTATCACTCTCTCACGCAACTAGCTTACCTGGAACCGTATCTTGTCACTAATATTATCTTATCTCATCACTCTACAGGAAATCGTCTTGTTGCACAGTCCCAAAGTGAGCCTGCCGTCTGGGCAGCAACCCGCACTGCCTGTACTAGGCCAAAGACACTTTGCTGGGACATGACTTTACTGGGCAAAGAGCCACAACGCACGCCCCTTGCCATAGCGCAGCCGGGCATGGAAACAGATGCATCAAGTGGGAAGAGATACGCGGAAAGCTCGCGTTGCGATGACAGCAGCAACAAGACGCAGCATGTACCTTGTCAATGTTGGGGTGGTAGATCTTGGTCAGGAAGCGGACCTGCGGGCCAAACGGTGGGGAGCGCAGACACCACAAAATTAAAGCAAGTGACTGCGTCATGTGGGTACCGAGCAAGGAACCGTCCACACAAACACAGGACTCAAATCTGAAACCAGGATCCCATATTCATATTCATGTTCATGTTCATGTTCATGTTCATGTTCATGTTCATGTTCATGTTCATGTTCATGTTCATGTTCATGTTCATGTTCATGTTCATGTTCATGTTCATGTTCATGTTCATGTTCATGTTCATGTTCACGTTCATGTTCATGTTCATGTTCATGTTCATGTTCATGTTCATGTTCATGTTCATGTTCATGTTCACGTTCACGTTCATGTTCATGTTCATGTTCATGTTCATGTTCGTGTTCGTATTATTCAATAATGAAATGAGGTATCTCAGGGGACGGCGAGGAATCTGAGCTGGCCACAGAAGGCGTACGCCTTGCACAGATGTCTCCAGATTGTCCAGATTCACCAGATTCTCCAGAATTCTGGCTCGCTCTGGTTGTCTCATTGATATCTCACAGCACTGTCACCCTTGCTAAATAAGGAGCTTTAGATGGCATTTCATGGATTGCAAGGTCCTCTTTTTTCTTTTCTTCTCTTGACATGACCCCAATAATGGCCACTTCCGTACACATACAACAATTTTTCATTACTTACAGCAATAATTTGTCTAGTTAGGGAAGAGGTGCAACACCATGTTACTAACTACAAACAAGTCACATAAATTATGTTCTGGTTAACCCCCCACCCCCCTTTCCACAGTGATTGCTGAGTTTACATCATCCATATGTATCAACCTCTAAAACAAGTAAACTAAACAAGCTGCCGTGCTCCGGACAGTGCCCTCCGGAGACAGCTGCAGCATGTGAATATGCTCTCCAGAGATATGGTTCATACGTAAGTAATATGACCAATACACGCACACCACCCAATACATGCACATGACCAAACTATCAAGGTGCCAACCAAGGCATGTAACGACCAACAAAAACACCAAGTCCTGCAGCATAGATGGTCGCAACGACCATTAACAGTGTCTAATCAGATAAAAAATGGATCAGGTCAAGGCAGCTCCGTACACCTTGCAGTTGCATCCGCTTACGATCGTCTCATAATTCAACTTGCAAGAATTTTGCAGTTCCACCCGTTTATTCCCCTACAATAGTCTTATAGCTGTTTCAATCCTTGGTCATAGTTACCATGGTCTTATCTGTCAACTTGCAAGAATATCATCTCACGAATGCACACACCTTGGGCGCCGCCATCGGGTACTCCTCGGGCAAGAAGAGCTCCAACCGGTAGACGCCACCTGTAATGCCCCGGGCCACCGCCATGTCCAGCAAATAGGAAGCAGGTTCAGACTACTTGCGAACTTCATAGTGCGTTCAGTAGTCGGGGCTCATCATCGACCGCCCGATGTTTTTTTTTTACTGTTGCGTTCGCCACCTACAAAGATCGCCACCCATTCGGCTGGCCGCCTACACTGCGTTTCCCCACATTATTTGCCCCCTAACAGTTTGCTACCTGTTCCCTTCGTCGAATGGGTTTGGCGCCTTTTAGGCTCGCGCCCTATTAGGTTCGCTGCTTAATACAATTCTCCATTGCGTTTGCCGCCTATTAGGTTCATTGCATATTAGGCTTGCAGCCTAATACATTTCTATTATTTTTCAGGTTTGCCTATTATATTATATTATTTCGCCCACTTGGCTTGCTGCCTCGCCATCATCAGGAAAACCAACAAGCCGGGGGTTAGCACCACTATCTTCCTAGGGCGCCCGGCATCACTTTCTTAAAGCGACTGCCCGAAGCGACATCCCTCGAGGCCCAGGTAGAGCACTTCACAGCCATGAACAAGGTCACTGCACGCTTCAGTGACCTAAACAACAACACTATACACTAGAGCGTCCGGTGTCACCTTCGTAGGGCGACTGCTTGGGGCCACGGAACTTTACACCTAGATAGAACCTGTTATAATCAAGAACCACTACATCATATGCCACACATACGCAACAACACTGTACACTAGAGTGTCCGGCGTCACCTTCGTAGGGCGACTGCTCGGGGCCCCGAATCTTGACATTGAAGTAGCGTAGATTCTCTTCCGAGGGGACGGCGCAGATGCCAGGGACTGCCAGGGGGGAATAGGCAAGGGAAGGAATATAAAAAAGCCGACCAGCCGAAGGCAGCAGGGATAGAGAAAAGGATTGCTATTAACAAAGGATTTACAATGTATTTACTTATAATAAATATAAACGAGCAGCAAGAGCATTTCATTCTTCTTTTGTAACAAGAGCACCTCCAGCATGCCGAACACATAAATCGACAGGAAGCAGAATCGCTAGCTGGTTGCCAGCACTGTGGTCAGGTCAAATGCTTCAGCAACTCACCCATGGCACACCTACTTGCCGGTGCTCGGGTCATACCCCCCCCCCCCCCCCCCCCTCCTCTCCACCTTTAAGAATGGTGTCCGACCAACAAAAGGCTGTGCTCTTCAAGGTAGGGAGCTAATCCAGAGCTATCATACGTCCACCTTGAAGTGGATCTATGACGTGAGATTCCTATGTGGTGAAGCCTGACCAGGGGGCAGTTAACAGCCTTTTTGCCTACTTACAGATCTTTTAGCCCAAAACAGCCCTGCAACCTTAATCCAAAGTTTTCGCAATCCAGGGTCTCATTTGCTTCTTACTATGGAATCTTAAAGGTGAAAGGGAGGGGGGGGGGAGGTTATACTGACCTTTGCACCTCGTGACTCTCCCCCCCAAACCACATGGATATTGAATGAGTAATTACTGCCATACGGAATGAATAGGTGCTGTCCTCTGCTACCGCTTTGCAAAGCAACCAAATAATAATAATAATAATAATAACAATAATAATAGCAACCAAATAATAATAATAATATTTTAATGGCTGGATTCCATTTTTCTAATGCAGTGTCCCTTAGTGCCATTAAGAGGAGGAGAACCAAGCGAGGCAGTGCTTGCTATGGAATGTTTGCAACACCGTTCCGTCATGAGCCATGAGCAATGAAGGCTGAGAGCTGAAAGAAAACCTGATGGGAAGCAAACTTTATGTAATTGATAATCCAATACATACACGTTCATACCTAGTGATTTCTTGGAAAGAAACAGGGAAAGGGGGGGGGAGGGGGGGATAGGGTTAAGTGCCTCATGATAGATGGAAAGCACTCGTCGAAATGAGAAAAAAAAACCTCTCATACACCTGAGACCGGTGCATCCATTGTGCATGCTAGAACAAGTCAAACATATGCAAGTGCAAGATGCAGCTCATATAGAAGGCTCTGTACCCAATCACCAGTAGACTGTCATGATCTGGAAAGTGCATACCTGCCCTGCCAAGCATAAAAGGGCACAAACCAGATGCTAAGACATACAAGCCAGATTGCTTATCCTTTCGCGCGTATGGAGAATAACTACGTTCCACGGAATGACCAAACCATGACGATCTTTGCCCAAACTTGATCTATATCCGCGGCCAGCTCGGGCGATGAAACCAAAGTGTAGGTCAGTGCTTCATGCCACCCATGTCGCTTTCTGAACACAATTATATTTCCCTTGCTCTTGGCTTATAGCCACCCTTCCAAGCCACGCACCTGCGTCTGTAATAAGCCGCTGAGTCTCCTGAGATATTTACGTAGTGGCAGGAGGTTGCGTGGACAAGGCAAAAGCAACACACCGAGTAATTAGATCATAGAACGATGATATATCTCTTACGTCAACTAGATAGATTGCCGTCATCTCTACGTTGTCAATACAGATCACCCATGGTTCCATACCTTGATGATTCTGCGAGGAAGATTGCTATTCGCGATCAAGCTTTCAGACATGGCTAAACACCTACGCCACGAGGGCGACGACGACCGCCTAGCCGGGCCAAATATGAGCGACCTGTCGCGCAAAAAGATGATTCCAATAGTCGCTAAATAGGCAGCGGGCGTGATCCTCGCAGTCGCCCTCGCTAACAATGGCGCCACTTACTGGAGGCTTCGCGCGAACCCCTCGGAGGCTCGGACAAGGTCAGTCGGTCGCCCTCAACCATCCTCCAGCCTCCTCCAGCTGACCTCCCACCTCCGGCTTTCCCCCAGGCCGTCCACGAATTGGTAGGTTCCGTGCTGTTCCGTGGCAGGCCGTCCACGAAATGGATTCCGTGACAGGCCGTCCACCACCTACTTATAATGGTTTGCCAGGAGGTGCATGGACCACAGGCAGGTGCGCGAGGCGACGCCACGTTTCCGAGGTCAATGGTCTACTGTAGAGTCAAGGGCGTTCGCGGGAGCCGCGCCTTGTTACGATCGGACGGCTGTGGACTCCCCGATCAACGTGCGTAAACCCAGCGCAAGGGTCAGGCGATAGAACACTTTATATATGAAGGTGAGTGCCAGACGAAAGTTTTAACGTTCTTTTCTAGGTGATGTAGTCGGTCGTCCGATGATCTCCTGTGAAGGTCGGCCGTGCTGACACCTAAAATTGACGAACACACAACTGGGGTGGGACTCCATGTGAGCTTCTGCACCCCAATTTTTGAATGCCGTCTTCCTACTTCGAAGACGGCACTACCTGCCTCACCAGGTCACATGCAACGATGGAAGGAAGCTGTTTATTCCACGGCAACAAATGGCGAGATTTTGGGTATCCTGCGGATAGATGCCTCGTATAAGCAAGAGTGTTTCACCATAGTAGTCATTTACCAGTGAATAAACTCACCAGTGTGCTGTCGATTGGCAAACGTCCGCTAGGTTGTAGTCCATTGTTCTTCATGGTGAATGTATCTGCCTCCGGGGTTATCCTTGTACTCCACAGTTTGGTTGTAACGGTTGCAGAGAAGCCAGACGCGAAGCTTCCGCCAGCAATCGGCGATTGCATGCAAAGCGGTGAATGTGAAATGCGCCATCCCATTTCGTCAAAGCATCCCGCTAGTATTTTCATAGCCCGGTTTCCTGCAGAAAGTCCTATAAATAATTGAAATTCCTAATAATACATTTAGTACAGTGTTTGCGACGACCGTACAGCTAAAATATTCCAGGCCTCGTCTTCTCTGGAGGAAGGTGCTCGCTCTCAGCCGGCTGTTCACGATAACATATCAGTCTTTGTTTAGCTGCAGTCAAGCGACCGCCTTGAAAGCTTGGGCCAGACGTGAATAATTGCCACCTGGATATATGTTGTAGCTAGAAATACACTCCAGTGCGATCCCCTCGCTGCGTTGAGCAATCCAAACCAGCAAGGTTCCCACCTCGCGAGCTGTGGCCCACCGTCCTCCGCCATAAGCAATCCCCAGAGAAGCCGAAGGTCTACTGGAGGGGTGGGGACCTGTACATCCACAGTGCGTGAACAACAAGCGGTGGGTATCCCCCTGTGAGCCATCAAGGACAGCTGCCTTGGGTACGCGTGCCAACACCCACGGGCTAATGCGACAATAACGCCTCTCATGATGTATCAAGGAGACAACCACGTCTCTCATGATGTATGGCTACGTGATGTGTATGATCAAAGAGACAAGAATGATGTGTATCTCTCAATGTATAGCGCCTAGCTGGCCGCAACCTAGATGGCACCACTTTGTAAATGGCTCCGCCTGGTACTGGCTATGCTCAGCTTTTCAGGCGATGACCCCGCCAGTGTACCCCCTCACGCTTAGTGCACCCATAGTAGATGCCAGACTCTTCCTGTGAGTAGTGTTGACTGCATGCAGCTGTGGCTTGCCTTGGGGCTGGCATGAGGAAGATGGGAGTCCCTGCCCCCTTCTCGTTGTGCAACACACAGGGATGGAAAGAACTCGAAGTTCTCTGTGTTCCCCCACAGGTCCGCGCGTAATTTCCGCTGCAGCTGCCAGTACAATTTTGACTGCTTTGATATTTTCTCACAGCAATCGCTAGGGAGACAATGCCTGGCCGCGAAAGCACTATCAAAGAGACTACCAGCGCAGGCCAGAAATATGGAAGAATACGCGTAGTGGACATTTCTGCAGACCATGGTTGCCAGTGCATGCAAGCCAGCTAGTCATGGCATTTGCTCGGGCGCCACCACTAGCTAGCTATATATATATAAGATTTCTGGCCTGCGCTGGTTGTCTCCTTGATATCTTCAGCTTTTCGATCTGAAATTGAAAAGTACGTAAAGAAGTGAAATTCTCACGCACATCAATCCGAGGATCCCCACTAAGACCGCGTGCAATGAATTAATCATAAGGTCATTGTACGTCAATGCTCCGTGACTCCCCAACGGGGGCACGAGTTTAATTAATTAATTAATTGTATGTCAAACAGCCGTGTTTGGCACATCAATTAGTTAGAATCTCCATGTTGTCCCGTATTTCGCCACGGCACAATCCAATTGTGCACAGGTATATATATAACTTCGAGGAGCGGTTTATAGCTGGGCGTTTGCTTTGGTTTGAGTGATTTCACTCTGCTGTAAGTAATTATATTTTTAATATATATAACTTCGAGGAGCACTTCGAGGACCTGTATGCTTGGACCGCCGTGTGCTACGGCCAGCCGGGTCAACTGGTTTACACTATGGAGGATGGCACGCGCGCCGACTTGTTGTCCAGGTCCGGCACCCAGCAGGGCGACGGTCCCCCTGGGGCCCTTGTAATTTGCCGCCCCCCTCCAGGTTTGCCTCCGCATGGTCCACGCCGCTCACTCGGCGGTTGCCATACTGGCATACATCGACGACATCTACCTCGATCATGGGCACCGTGCCCGACACGGCCGGCCAACGCGGCCCTTCTTGCCCTGCAGACGGCTGTGGCTGCCATCAACCTCGAGTCTGAGTGACCCTGGCCAAATGCGCGGTGTACTCGCCCCAGGGCGATTGATTAATTAATTAATTAAAATCATAGCTCCGTGGGGAGCATATGTAACACATAGCCCTGAGAAAGGGGCATCTATGGGTTTGTAATACAATCAGGGCGACAACCTGCAGGTGTAGGATGTACAACTATCACCTGCTCTGGGTGCACTAGGTGCACCTGCACCTCCATGATGGTTCATGCCTCCTAAACAAGCACAGGCACCCAGGGGGGGCTTGAGGAGAGGGCCTAGAAGGCCTGCATGACATATGGGGTGGAAGGTATGTGGCTAGGCTATAGCTGGGGTACACATGGCCTCTCAGCAGGGAGTAACTCCCTGCATGGGCAAAGCATGACTCGACATTGCTACGGCTATTGCAAGGGCGGGTGTGGGCCCATCACGTAGGCATACATGGCCACGTCACTAAGCTTTCTAGTCTACACTACTGCTATATATTCCTAGGCTGGGGTGGCTGGGGTGGCTGGGGCGGCAGGGGTCGCCTGCCAGGGCTTGTGGGCGACGTAGATGTCCGCCCCCTTCCAGTAGACCGGCTTCTGCCCCGCCGTCTGCCGAAGCTGGAGGTCGGCCATGGCGATTGCTCGGGCCTATTCCGCCGCAGCTCCTGGGCCGGTGCCCACGAACGTCTCCGTGGGTTGCATGGACGTCCTTGGCGTTCCGGTCAGCGACCCCGATTTCATCATCGACGCCCTGCGGGCCGCCATCAAGGAGCGCACCGCCAAGGTCTTGCCTGCATTGATTGCTCGCGCATGATTCGCAGGCCAAGGGGCTGCTCCTCGGGTTTTGCGCGCACCCTCGCGTCGTTAATTTATTGGCTCCGGGGCGTCCTCCCCGCCCAGGTCCGCCGCCGAGGGCCACGACGAACGTATCCAGTCGGCCTTGGCGCAGCTGGTTCCCGGCCCTGATCTCCCGGCTCATTCTCTCGGCCGCATCGCTTCCCTGCCCAGCCGGATTAATTAATTAATTAAACACGTGCTCCCGTTGGGGAGTCACGGAGCACCGAAGTGCTTTTCATCCCTGTGTGTGCACAACAGGAGAAAGGGCAGAGACCCCGAGTCTCCTTCATGCCAAAGGCATGCCACAGCTGCATTCGGGCGCGCTATAGCTAAACGGACACCCTATAACGCGATCCGGCAATCTGTGGGTGCAATAAGACCCATGTGAGCATATCATATAACATGAGGAGCGTCCCGGCCGGATGGGCGGCTGCGGTCTGACCAGCGGCCCGCGCGGCCCGGCTGGCCCCGGGGGCGTTTTTGGGCTCTGTCGCTCAGTCGTGGGCACTGGGCAGAAATCTGTCGGCTCCTTCCCCTTTTGGCTACGGCGGCACCTGACCTCTTCGACCCCGCCAGCCCCTATACACCCTTTCATATCCAGCAGGGACCAGGATGCTTATTATGCTGAGATCCAGCAGGCCTGTACTACCCTCCGCACCGCTCACTCGGGCCGCCCAACGCCGCCTTCCTCGGGGCACTCCCTCGGTCGCCACCGTCATCTCCCCCGCAGCATTCCCTGCCCGCGCGTCATCGATAAACACCAGAAAACCTACGCGTACATATCGATAAACACCGGAATACCCGCGTGCGGGTATTCTGCACGCGGCGGATCGATGGGAGTGGCTCTTTTTGATGACCTCAACGCCCGGCCAGGGCGATCGCGCATGGCTGTTCTCACTCTCATTGCGGAGTGTGGGCTCGGCTTACCTCCGAGCTCTCCCCATGGGCCCCCCTTTTATCCTGCATGGCGCCCATGCAGTTGACTATCCGGTGGCATGGCACTGCGACACCAACTGTTTGTTTGCCCCGCAACCTCTAGTGTTCCCGCAGAGCGGCGGCTGTGGTAGCTGCGCGGGCAGGCCTTGGACCCCACTGGGACCCACTACCTGTCATGCATGGGTGGCCAGCAGAATCAGAATTGGTACTTGTACTTGCATACTGTTCTCCTGATGAAGGTCGGGTGCTCGCCATGGTCCGATCCGTTTTCCCCCACGCGAACATCCAGTCTGATCGAGGATTCGGACGGCGCGGCTTTCTACTCCCCCAACCAACCACCGACCTGACATCGTGGTTCTGGGCTTTGAGGGAGGCGGGCTCGACACGCTCATAGTGACTTTGCTGTGGCTAGCTCGCCCCTTGGCTCTTAGCCATGTGATTGGTGCATCCCAGGCGGCGGGCCACACGGCGGATCGGGCTGAGCGGGCCAAGCTCAGCTATAGCTCCTATGGGGACGTCGGGCACCACCGTGTGGTGCCCTTTGGCTTGGAGGAGTTCGGGGCCATGGGCCGGGCCGGACCCTGACCGCCGGCTTCTTAATTAAGGAGTGCTGCCGGCTCCGGGAGGACCGCCTGGACCGGTGGAGGGCCAGCGGGCCCCTTGGTCAGCGCGGACCTGGACATCGTAGTTGGCGCCAACGCCTTTCGGCAGCGATTACCCGGGCTATGGCTGACATCTTGCTCCGCCGCACACGAGCTGATCGACTTTGCGGCGCAGCACGGTGATTAGGCTGTTTTACTTCATTCCGCGGTGTGGATCGAGTGTCCCATGCTGGCTGTATGGTTGTTTTGTCGTGGTATCCCTTGTTAGCATTGGCTTTGTTTATTTTTACGTGGGTGCCTTTACTCTGGTTTCCAATATATAACTGACTTTCTACAGTAGTATAACGCTAAGTATACGTGACGGGCTCACACCCGGGCAGCCTCCTGGTCTGTCTGTAATATGGAGGCAGATGGTGCGCAAGGATAGATGGCACGTAGTGCTGAAGGAGACCACCCCCAAGCCTGTGGGGGCTCCGCGTGTGACCAAGTACATATGGCATTCGTAGCGATTCGGGCCGCGTGCCCACACCCCTGTAACTAGGACCTAGATAGCTTACACCATCCATTCCATCCCATGTTCCCCTCCCACTGAGGACTTATGCTCACGTGACGCAGTCACGTGTCTATTAATTAATTAATTAATAACGCTGAGTGAGACAGCTATTCCATTAATTAATTAATTAACTAATTAGACTCGTGCTCCCGTTGGGGAGTCACGGAGCATTAACCCCGATGGATGGATGGGTGGGTGCAAACAGTCCTACCGGTCTAAGCTATCTACAGCAGCTACCTACGACATCTATCTAACGTACAGCAACTAACTACAACATCTATCTATACAGCATCACGTGGCCCTAGGGGAGCTATTCCATGGGCACATGCATGAGCACTATAGCATATTGACGTCTTGGGGAGACGTCCACTATATCAAGGAGACAACCAGCGCAGCTACTATATGGGGAATTCAGTGCTCCGTGGTCCCCCAACGGGCACATGGCCGTCGATCCGATCGAGCACATGATCGATCAGACCTGGTTAGACTGTCTGGTCTTGAAGGCTTGGTGGGGCTGGAGATTAGCGTAAAAACCGAGGCAATGGTGATTGGTGCTCCAGCCCAGTCGCCCGCCGCTCCAGCTAGCGGCTAGCTGCTCAACGGGTCTGATCGGGTGCACAGTTCCGTGACGTACCGCTTCGATCAAACTATTGGGGAGCATGCATGCTCCCGGACATAGCCGACGATGTGGATGTACACTCGCTTCGGCCTGGCCTGCATGGGCTAGGCTCTGCTCGCTCAACACCTATACCTGGCTTGAAGGTCCTAGGCGAGGACCGCATGCAACGGCGAGTGCTCTTGATTGATCACGGTCTTGGTCCTCACGGTGCTCACATACGGGGCCGAGGCCTGAACGCTCACGGACCTGCATGCAGCTGGTCACCCGCGGCTGAACGGCACAGTCACTACCTAGGATGCTCTGGCAGGTCCTGAATGTCGGATTTTCCACCCACCGCCGTCACTAGAGTCTTTGTATTGATCAGGGTATGTACTCGCATTCCTGATGATCGAGATTAGGCGGCGTAGAATAGCATTTGTATGACATCTTGCTCGCACCAGTCATGTAGACACCGCCCTTGGTCTGGCCAGCCCCCAGCGGCTTGCATGGCAGCCAGGCCGGGCGGCATATTCTGACGTGGCCGGGCCACAAGGACAAACCCAGAAGGGTTGGTAGACCAGCCATCAACTATACAGATCAGCTGCTGGCTCAGACCTCATGCATGGTCCCGGCTCAGTTTGAACACCGCATTTCCTCACTCTCTCTAGCTTGGACTGCCACGCAGGACAAGAAGAGATGGCAGACCACTGTCCAGGCCCACACGACAGCCCCTGTGGGCAAGACCCTACCCCCCCCCCCCCCAGGAGGAACCTGGGCGCTTTGCTGAGTAGAGTTGCTAGGATTTTGGTAGACTAGATTAGATTAGATTAGTGTTAGCTTAGTTACTTTGTGCGGCTCCGCTCACCCCCACCCACCAGCAATGGAATACGTGCTACATGATCTCCCTAAGGAGTCATGTTATAATTTAATTCGATTTAATTTCATGGTTGGCCCATGTTCCACGATGGTGGCCCCTTTGCCATCTAGCCTCTGGGGCCAGCTTCCTATCCCACATATAGTTCCTACCGCGCCAGACGCCGCGTCATCAGCATCGGCTTGGCAACCTTTTCCGGGTCTTTCATGTATGCGGCCTCGGCCGCCGCCTCGTTGGCCAAACCGTTCAGCTCCTTGAGGAGCGGGTGGCTGGCACCATGTGTCACCTCCAGCATTGCGCGGGCCTCTGAGAGTGCGGAGATGGCGGCATCCGCGTTCTCCAGGAACCTGCACAGGAGGGGGGACCGAGAGACAAGCAGACGGACAGAGAGACAGACAGACAGACAGACACACACACACACACACACGCACACACACACACACACACAGAGAGAGAGAGAGAGAGAGAGAGAGAGAGAGAGAGAGAGAGAGAGAGAGAGAGAGAGAGAGAGAGAGAGAGAGAGAGAGAGAGAGAGAGAGAGAGAGAGAGAGAGAGAAAGAGAGAGAGAGAGAGAGAGAGAGAGAGAGAGAGAGAGAGAGAGAGAGAGAGAGAGAGAGAGAGAGAGAGAGAGAGAGAGAGAGAGAGAGAGAGAGAGAGAGAGAGAGAGAGAGAGAGAGAGAGAGAGAGAGAGAGAGAGAGAGAGAGAGAGAGAGAGAGAGAGAGAGAGAGAGAGAGAGAGAGAGAGAGAGAGAGAGAATACAAAATTAGGTTGCATTCAACTGGGCGCCGTGGACCTACCGGTAGCTTTGATCAGTATAGATAGTTAGCGTAGGATGCTAGAATAGTCCCGTTCTGCAAAACCAGGAGTGAATCTGAACGTCCCTATTACCAACAAAAACTACACTGGCTGCTCACCACTCCAGCTTGCCCATTGCCCAGCATGTACAGCTGCAGGCCTACTGGAGACTATTTATAACATGAAAGCAGTCGGTCATAGATGGTATTAAGAATCCGTGGTTCACCACTCGAGCTTGCCCAGCATGCCCAGCTACAGGCCCACATCCATACATGACTAGATGTATGTAATTAAGGTAACGGCGGCTCACCACTCGAGCTTGCCCAGCATGTACAGCTGCAGGCCCAGCAGGGGTGACCCCTCTGGGAAGTTGTGGCGGTATGACGACAGGCTGTCCAGGAAGAGGTCCCGCGCACCCTGGTAGTCGCGCGAGGAGAGGCAGACCTGCGGCAGGAAATCGGGGCCGGCATGGTATGTGACGTGTTGTGACGGAGAATAGTGTTAGCAACTATAAAGGTAGTCGCGGGAGCAGGAGTGGGCCTGCGAGAATGGGTGTGGACTGAGGCAGGCACGCAGACAGGAATGTCATGATGGATAGTGGCATGCCCTGATCCACAGTGAGGCATCGCTAGCACCTACAGGGGGGGGGGAGAGGGGGGGAAGGGGGATAGTTGCGTGAGGTGAGGCGCACAAGTGACAGGGGAGGGGGTGATACGCACACTAGCTCCAATGTGACAGTGGATACGAACGAACAGGACAGGACAGGGAAGGCTTACATGGATGGGGTGGTCCCTGGCACGCACAGGATGAGAGAACAAATAGATAACAATACTTCAGCACAAAACAAGACTAGTGGTATGTACTTCAAAATTAGCAATTACCTGGATGAGGTGGTCCCTCGCACGCATCAGCCGCACGCCGTCAGGTGGCAATATGCGGCGGTAGATGTCCAACCCCTCTGCCAGGGTGGCCTTGGCTTGTACCAGGTCTGAACACGTCCGGAGGAGATAGTGGCAAATGTTCACGTGATTTTAGGTTAGGTTCATGTGGGCTAGATGGGATGGACACCGAGATGAGTTCAGGGGACTGCACAATGTAGTTGTGTTTTATGAACGAGAAGACAGATTGACGGATTGACCGAGACAATCCATCCTGAGACCGCAGGGCTGACTGTACTCGTGCTCTTTGCCAGTCAAAGTACCCACCCTTGGCATGTGGCCTCCCTCATCTCGGTTACACACTTGGAATCAGAATCGCACCACAGTCACCGTTCGCCCCCCCTAAGCATGAGCCGGCCGCTGCTATATTACTAGTGTTTTAGGGATAGGGCTACCCTACTAAATACTTATATAGTAGTACATCTTTTAAGGGATAGGGCTACCTTACTTAGTACTTATATGGAATTAGTAGTAGTAGCACTACTACTACTACTTTTGTTTTAGGGATAGCGCTACCTACTAACTACTTATATGTAGGGCATTTGCTACCTTACTAAGTACTCATAGCAGTATATTGTTTAAGGGATAGTGCTACCAAACTAAGTACTGATATACTACTCTGGTTTCAGTGATGATGCTACCTTACAAAGTACTTATATATCGTTTTAGGGATACCGCTACCTTACCAAGTACTCACAGTAGTCTACTACCATTGTTTTAGTAGGGATAGTGCTACCTTACAAAGTACTGATATATTATTATTTTAGGGATCGTGCCACCTTACAAAGTACCTAAATACTACTACAGCCGTAGGGATAGTGCGAGCCACCTTACAAAGTACTAACGTTTCTCGCCCGTTGTACCACTCACCGTTGCCTGCCTTGAGAGCCAGCCCGTCGTTGATCAGTTTCTCCGCACGCTGCTCCCCCGCCTCCAGCGGCGCTCGCTCGCACTCAAGCCCACACTTGCGGCAGCGGAATTTGGTAGCCTTGCCTGTGGGGCAGGGGCAGGGGCAGGGGCAGGGGCAGGGGCAGGGGCAGGGGCAGGGGCAGGGGCAGGGGCAGGGGCAGGGGCAGGGGCAGGGGCAGGGGCAGGGGCAGGGGCAGGGGCAGGGGCAGAACAGGGAAATGAGGGTACCCCTTAATTTAATGAGAGGCGGAATTTATCATCTGGCCCCACTCTCGGCCACCTCTAGTGAACTGATCGTAAGGGTAACGGCGTAACGCACAATACATGCCCATGCGTGATGCAGCGAGAGATGCACACCTTTTCTGTTTCCACATCGCCCCCAACACATCGCCCCCAACACATCGCCCCCAACACATCACCCCCAACACATCACCCCCAACATATCGCCCCCAAAATACCACCCTTCAGTTGTCACACTGCATCCTGGAAAAACAGTGTGCGAATTGGGAGCAACTGCAATCTTTGGAACTTAGAGAGGAGGTAGAGGAGAATAAGCTTGTCCCGTAGACCATCACTTCAATTGAGTTTTTGGCCCCCGCTGGCTTTGCCGACAAAGTGATGCATCCGTTGATCCGTCAGATTATTCGCAGTAGACCACGACCTGTCACGCAGCTGAATCACGTTCTCGGCTTACCTCTTGCCGCCAACTGTCAGTACTCAGTACAGTACTGTAGCGCTTTCCCCCTTCACTTGTGCCAGTACTCAGTCGTGCATTCCCCCTTCACACATAATTGAACAGGTGTGCTTGTAGCTAGAACTATTGAATTCAACCCCCTCCTAAACTAGCTAAGCTGAAGCGTGCTAGAACTCGTGTGCGAGAATGTTCTCGTAAGCTAAAAGCAATTGCAAACACCCTTCACCTTTGTTGGTGACAGATTTTAGTCTATTTTATAAACCACACTCGCATCCGTATGGGACCTGCGGAGCACACGAAGTGCTGTCCATCCCTGCTTGTCGCACATCGGGAAGGGGGGCAGAGACTCCCGCCTTGCCTCAGGCCCAACATGAGAGCAAAAGATTAAGATATCATTCACCCTGGTTTGAGTTCTTGTGAAACAAAGCAAAAATGTTCCATGCTCCATTCCACATCCAACAGTACATGTGGCCGCGTCGAGTTTTCAGTACTGAAATGAAAGACAGAGGACGCGATGACGTGGCGTTCAGGTACCGTTCCGGTACTGAGACGGCGCACGCGCACTAGCGCAGGCCGGGCAATACAGGAAAACCATCAAGGCAGGCTTGCAAAACTACTAGGCAGGCGAATGTACGCCCTACGTGGGTGTATCGAGGCAGGCACACAAGCGAGGCAGGCAAACGGCCGAGGCAGGCACATGACCGAGGCAGACACATGATCGAGGCAGGCGCACATAGCGAATGGGTACAACACGATATGCAAAAATGGCCACGATCTTCATGATGGTTCCACTTCATTATGATTTTCAGTTTGCTTCCTGCCATGAGGAGCCGTGTAAGAACATCTGGTGGCTTGATAGCTGGGCTGACCGTTTCATAGATCACGTGCTACTATGAGTTAAGGCATATTATGTGTGAAGGCCTCTACTGAAAAGTGGACTCACCGGGCGCGATTGCCAGGGTGCCCGCGCAGTCGGGCGCAGACGGGCACGCGAGGCAGTCCATCGCAAGGTCCGCATCCGTGCCCTGGGGGTCGCCGCCATAAGGGAACAAACAGCACAAGGGAACAAACACCAGCAAAGAGAAATGCATGGGCAAGGGTTCCTGGCCACTTGTTGGTGGGCAAGGCGTGGTGGACAAGGGCTCACGGGAGGTCAGAAACGTTTATGCCAGCATACCAAGAAAACCAATGTATATGCCAGCACACCGAGTGAACCAACGCACAGGCAAACTTCACGCATCGGGGCCAGTTGCAAGTAAAAAAAGCATATTGCCCCGCATGATATTTGACACGACCAAGGGGCGGGTGCGCGCATACCTCAGTATCCACGCACAAGGGGCGGGTGCGCGCATACCTCAGTATCCACGCATCGCAAACAGTTGCACGTAAAAAAGTATTGCTCCGCCAGCTCCTTGCGGCGTGACGGTGTGCTGGCGGCGAGCTCCACGTACGAGATGCAGACCTGGCGGGTGTCACAATAGTTAATATCAGTGCATCATCGCAACAAGTTGTTGCATGAGAAAAAAAAAACTACGCCACGCGATTTGTTTCCAAGCAAAACACGCACAAACACATACACGCATACACACAAACAAGAACAGGCGAGAGCTTCACCTACGAAGTGCAAACGTGGCGGGTACCAGTGGAAATATACCCCACAGTTGCAATGTACTGTAGTAGCAGCGATCATGGTCCGAGCTGCGACAACATGCTGGATATGAAGACTAACCAAACACGCCTTGTCCTTACACGCCGCCAGCAGAAGACCGATCTACCTAGTAGAATGTAGAGAAGAAATCGCAATAGCCACAGTAGCAACAACGATAGTACATCAATGAGACAACCAGCGCAGATTAATTAACAACCAGCGCAGATAATATATGGTAATAACTGTTCTTAGTAGTGTTCATGTCATATAGATTGATAGCAAAAAGATAAGCGCTCGGCAAGAGTGACAACATGGGAATGAATTAAGAGCACGCCTGTGCCATGGGAGAATGATCCCAGGACCACCGCAGATGTTCGTTCGGCAAATGCTCCTGCTTCTATCAGCTTCATTGAGAGTCATGCGCATGTGACGCAGTCTACGTGATCTTTATGGATTAAATCCATGTCAACGTCCACACCTCACACACGTCAACATCCACCCCTCACAAACGTTAACGCCCACTCCTCACGGACATCATCGTCCACCCCTCACAAACGTCAATGCCCACTCTCACCAGCGTCAAACCCCACCCCTCACTAACGTCAGCGTCCAACCCTCACCTCGTCGCCCACCGCGATGTCCTTGAGCGCGTGCAGCACGCCCTGGACGCCGTCAAACAGCAAGATGGCCGACGGGTCGCAGCTGGCCGCATGAGGGACAGGGATACATGCGCCACGGTGGAGGGAGACAGGGCTCCATACACCACAAGGTGGGGTATTCAGCACCATGGGGGGGGAGCGGTGCTCTGGGGGCCAAAAGGGCCGGCGGGTCGCAGCTTGCAGTACACGGGACAGGAATATACATAGCCCGATGCATGGGGGTCATATAGGATTTGCATACCTAGCCAAATGCATGAGGGTCATATAGGAATATGCATACCAAGCCCAATGCATGGGTTCATATAGGAATATACACAGCCCAATGCATGGCTTCATATAGGAATAAACACAGCTCAATGCATGGGGGGTAGGCTACACAGCAAGATGGCCGACAGGCCGCAGCTGGCCGCGTGAGGAACAGATATGTTATCCCAACAAGCACGGGTTCCATGCTCACTGGCACGCTATCCATCTGTTCAACAGGAACACTATCCCAACAAGCACGGGTTTCATGCTCACTGGCATGCTATCCATCTGTTCAACAGGAACGCTATCCCAACAAGCACGGGTTCCATGCTCACTGGCACGCTGTCCATCTGTTCAACAGGAACGCTATCCCAACAAGCACGGGTTCCATGCTCACTGGCATGCTGTCCATCTGTTCAACAGGAACGCTATCCCAACAAGCACGGGTTCCATGCTCACTGGCACGCTGTCCATCTGTTCAACAGGAACGCTATCCCAACAAGCACGGGTTCCATGCTCACTGGCATGCTGTCCATCTGTTTATGACGAGAATGGGTTTCATGCTTACTGGCATGCTATCTATCTACTTGGTTCAGGCGGGGCGATATCTGTGACACTGGCCTACGTGGTGGCGGGGTGGGTGTCAACTAGTATGAGGTCATACAGCCAGGTGGCTGACGGGTCACAGCTGACAGAATTAACATAGGTTATTATTATGAATAATAGGTATCAGTAGAGTGTGTACATATACCCCACGTTTCCTGGAATGTCGAGGTTAAGCAGGGTGGCAATCGAGTGCAGGCTGATGCCAACTCATAAAGTAGTTACTGCTTGACCTACAGCGCTCTAATGGCTGCTATCGTGCGCGACAGCTAGCTAGTATATGTAGTCCTAACCCACCTGTGCTCGGGTACAGGATGCCCAGTCGCCATCGTAGTTCCGGCTTCACCTGCAGTGTTCGAATTACAACCATAATGCGCTACTGCTGGTACACCAGCCGTGGTCAACCTGCCTACTTTGGCGATACTAGAATATCGCGTAGGTCCATGCGAAGTACTCCTGCGCTCTTAGGTCTAGTGGTGAGTCATCTTCTATAGATTCAGCAATATCAGACCTATTGGCAACCCTCTCCGGTAAAGAGGTTTTTCGCAGTTTGGCTGTTTCGAAACGTTACTTGAAATTCCTTTGGATCAGGAGACTCACACAGCCGCGAAATCATGCCAAAGGTCCTATGTTCGATCCCTTGCTGGTAGCTTCTAGGCTTTCTTACTTTCTGTGTTCCGCGGAATCTCGGATTTGGGCAGCTAGCGTTTTCACGTTTGTTGCTTTCTGACGACAATAATGCGCTACTGCTGGTCGAACCGTACCCACCTGTGGTTGAGCAGGGCGGCAATCGGGTAATTCAAAGCACGTGGACTCATCGGGTAGAGGTCGACGCATGGCTGCATGGTCATATGAGTTGTCTCATTGATATGACGGGTGCTAGAAGTAGGAATACGATATGCTCTTATACTATAGGAATATATATATAGGAATACGATATGCTCTTATACTATAGGAATATATATATAGGAATACGATATGCTCTTATACTATAGGAATATATATATAGGAATACGATATGCTCTTATACTATAGGAATATATATATAGGAATACGATATGCTCTTATACTGCTATAGCGAGCGAAGGGGCGCGACCGACCTGTGGTTGAGCAGCGCCGCAATGGGGTAGAGGCCGATGCCATAGGCTTTGATCTCCCCGTCGCACAGCGTGTGCGCGTTGCAGGCCATCTGCTCGGGGGTGGGTGGGTGGGTGGGTGGGTGGGTGGGTGGGTGGGTGGGTGGGTGGGTGGGTGGGTGAATGGGTGGGTGGGTGGGTGGGTGGGTGGGTGGGTGGGTGGGTGGGTGGGTGGGTGGGTGGGTGGGTGGGTGGGTGGGTGGGTGGGTGGGTGGGTGGGTGGGTGAATGGGTGGGTGGGTGGGTAGACGGGTTGGGCAAGAGGATACAAGGGGTATAGAGCACAGGCAAAATGAATGCACAAGTACTAACCAGTGCTGTACATCTCATCACAGACAGGGTATGCGTGTTTTAGTCCAACTAGGAAAGTGGTGGTTGGGCACATGAAGCGACGACGCTGCGCTATATCAACAAGCTTTCAAGCACAGGTAAGTAAAAGGCTTAACTCCTGAACACCCAAAACACACAATGTGTTCAATGTGTGCACGTCGCGGGCCGCCCAGTGGTAGGTGCGGAAAGATTGAAGAATGGCGATTCCAAAAGACGGTACAAATAGAGAGCAGTAAGAACATCGCCAAAAAAACAGTGCGAGTAGAACAGTGCACAAGAAGTCATACGAGTGGCGCAAAATGCTGAGCCATAACAAAGCCTGGACCATGCCGCAGCAAAGCCCGGGTCATGCGGCGCCACAACAAAGGGCAGGCGGTGACAGAGAGATGCCTCCACAGTTGCCCTCACACCACACGCGCACGAGACTTGCTTCTATTTGTAACTGCTGTTAGTAGAAACTGCTATCAGTGACTGCTATTAATTAGTAACTTTCCCATCAGCAACTGCCCCTATCGCTCCATGCCCGGATATCCACCTTAGAAATTAGTCCGCAATACAAGAAGTTTCGCCCTAATGACAGATGCCAAAGAGCTGTGTTTCCATTTACACTCCCCTTACACATGTTTCTATTTATTCACAATTGATTGCTCAAGGCCCCGGCACCCACCTTGCAGAACAGGTCCGTAATGCGCGAAGTGTCACTCTCGTCACACACGCCCACAAGCCGCCCCGTCGACATCACGCAATGCGCCATCTGTGCGTATTGGACAAGCTTTTCTTCGGGCATGTCGCTGCGGTCTGCTTACCGAAACGGATCGCAAAAAAGATTACATATAGGCCATCCCCAGCTGGACACGTGCATATATCCGTCATGGGCACGTAGCAGGTTTGGCACATATCCCTTTATATAGCAGGTTTGGCATATAACCCAACATGGGCACATATCCCGTCATGGGTACGTAGCAGGTTTGGCAGATACCCTCTTATGGGCACGTCGCAGGCTTGGCACGTATCCCTTTATATAGCAGGTTTGGCACCAGCATGTCTTGTCACCAAGCATTGAACGGGCGGAGGGTGTCAGGAGGGTGGTACAACAAGGTAATAATAACAGACGTCTTAGTAAAAGGGGGTAGTCACGTTAGTCCAAATACAAGGGGATAATACCACAAGTCTTAACAAACGGGGATAACCACACAAGTTTTAACAAAAGGGGATGATAACATTGAAAAAGCGCCAGAGTGGGTGGGTACCATAAAGTCAAGGAAATGCCAACCAAAGAAGCGTGGTCAACAGATGTCCTCACGCGCATACCATAGCAAACGTGTTCTTAAGTGAGTGGGATGGCAGAGGCAAGGCAGTAGACGAGGTATAATAGATATGCATCCCAGTAAAAGAGATACACCCTGTTACACCCTGTTGTTAACTTACACCCTTGTAGACTTACGCCCTCGTAACCAGTCGCTACTGGGCAGTAACCAGGGCTCTGCCATCCGCCTTTTAATTTGGGGGGAGACTTTTCTAAGGTGTTTGCCTGGCTGAGGGGGGGCGTGCTTCGACGCGGCTCGACACTTCACCGGTTGCCATGTTCTGCTCACATAAAACTAATACATAGTAGAATAAATCTAAAGCATTACGTTCTAGTACCATCTTTTGAACCGTAAGTAGCATCGCATAAACAGGCCACCACTAATCCATTATAGTACTATAGTATAAATACCGATAAGGAGAACAAGCAAGCATAGCCTGATCACTTCATCAAGGCAGAAACTCCATACCCAGTTCCAAGGGGGGTCTGCAAGGCTTTGGGTGGCACGGTCTATAGAGGGGGGATCCTATTCAGAGGTGACTGAAGGGTCAAGAGGGGTACAGGTGTAAGGTCAACCTTCTTAGGGTTTCGAGCGTCCAACCCCTTCCGTCCCTGGTGTCTACGCCTCTAGGTCCCCTTGTGTAGAATCTATGTCCCAAGGGTCAAAGACGTTAGGAAAAAGGATACGTCCCTCCATGCTCTTGATCAGCTCGAAATCGTCGATGGCGGTGGTCGGGATGGCCTGTGCGTTTGCGCAGGGGAATGCGCAAGTACCCATGAATGCACGAGTGGATTGATGCGAGTGTGAGTCAGGACACACGCGTGCGAGAAGCACAAGTAGCCATGGCAACAAGTGGAATCATAACAATGTCAGTACGAAAATTTTTCCGTAAGTTTGCGTCATGGACAGCATGGAAACAGATGTAGCACCCATGGAAAGCACACACAGTGGGTTCAAAACGCCTCTTCGAGCCCCCCAATGAACCAAGACCTGTAGCCTGCATGACGAGTCGCATGACGAGATGCCTCACGCTGTCCCATGCCCCATGCCCCATGCCCCATGCCCCATGCCCCATGCCCCATGCCCCATGCCCCATGCCCCATGCCCCATGCCCCATGCCCCATGCCCCATGCCCCATGCCCCATGCCCCATGCCCCATGCCCCATGCCCCATGCCCCATGCCCCACGCCCCACGCCCTGCCCCCTGTCCCCTGCCCCATGCCCCATGCCCCATGCCCCATGCCCCATGCCCCATGCCCAATGCCCCATGCCCCATGCCCCATGCCCCATGCCCCATGCCCCATGCCCCATGCCCCATGCCCCATGCCCCATGCCCCATGCCCCATGCCCCATGCCCCATGCCCCATGCCCCATGCCCCATGCCCCATGCCCCATGCCCCATGCCCCATGCCCCATGCCCCATGCCCCATGCCCCATGCCCCATGCCCCAGGCCCCAGGCCCCAGGCCCCAGGCCAGCTGCACGGACAGATTGGGCATTACCAGAGGAAGGGCAAGGGGCAGGGGGGGGCGGAATGTGGGCATGGAGAGGCATCATCCAGACGCGGTACCATCCTTCAAGATTGTAAGATCCGAGCGTCGGGGGAACGCTTGGAAGCTTGTTTCTTTGTATAACACGTTTGATTTCCATCTTCTTGAAATGCTTTGCTCCTTTCATGATGACCGTGTGTGCATGAAAAAAAAATGCCGGTGCCGTAATTCGGACAAACTGGCCACAGAAACTGAATGAGTGAAAAAGTTAGATGATAAGAATACAAGTAATAATATGACAATTTTAGTAAGATAATAATAATGTGATAATTGGCTATCTCTATCAGTGTGCGATTACCACCGGCAATGCGTAACATCAGAGGTGTGTAACCCAATGTGCCCAAAGGTCTGACATCTGTACGACCAATCCTTACTTGGGGTAGGCCGCCGCCTCCCTTTTCTTGTTACTCACATGCCACCCTCGCTTTGATCATCGTTGAATCGTACCATCGTTTTGCACCTCAGGAGGCATGGAGGAGCTAAGGAGGAGTTGAAGGAGGAGTTGAATCATACATTGAGGAGCATCGCCCTTGATGGCTACACCCCAACCCTTCCACCACTCACATTACCCTTCAATTCCTACTATTGCCCTTCCAGGCTGCACGCCAACCCTTCCAGGCTTCCACCACTCACATTACCCTTCGACACCAACTATCGCCCTTCCAGACTACACCCCAGGCCTCCAGCCACTCACATGGCTCTCCTGGAGATGCCTCTTGATCAAAATCCTCAGCACCAGACGCATCGATGGCGTCAGCCGGCGCTCCACCATGCCCCCCTCCTTGCCCCCCCCCTCCCCACCATTCCCTTCCTCTGATGATCCCGTGGGCACCGGCCCCCCCTCAGAGAGAGCCCGGACCGCCTGGCACTCCTTCTTGTGCATCTTCCACCCGGCCTTCTGGCATTTTTGGCTGCAGTAGTAGGTCTGCTTGCACCCGGCACAACGCTGCAGGTCGGGGGCCGCGGGTGGCGGCTGCTTGGTGCAGACGTCGCAGCGCTTGCCCTCCGAGGGACCATCGAGGACGGCAGCATAAGGGTCGCAATAGCTGATCAGCTCACCTGCACATAGCCAGGAAGCATGTTTATGAAGCATGTATGGGATGCATGTATGGGATGCATGTATGGGATGCATGTATGGGATGCATGTATGGGATGCATGTATGGGATGCATATATGGGATGCATGTATGGGATGCATGTATGGGATGCATGTATGGGATGCATGTATGGGATGCATATATGGGATGCATGTATGGGATGCATGTATGGGATGCATGTATGGGATGCATGTATGGGATGCATGTATGGGATGCATGTATGGGATGCATGTATGGGATGCATGTATGGGATGCATGTATGGGATGCATGTATGGGATTCCATGCATGGGATGACATTGTTGCATGTGGCACGAATAGTACACACACGGCTATGCAGCATAGAATTTGCAACGGCTTATCAACTCCCCTGCACATGGTTGTGTTTGAAACCACACATAGATTCAGGGTTTAGGGCTTATAACACATAGGGGGCATCCCGATTCCCAAAGGGCAGCAAAAGGGTCACTACAGCGGATCAGCTCCCGTTCTATATGAACATTATTATACATGGCGCGCGTATGGATCGGAGTGACTGACCATCTCCCCTGCACATTGATATGTTTGATAATTAGCCGGCGAAAGGACAGCAGAATTAGATTACGCAACAAATATCAATTGCAGGTCACGTATGACGCAGCCAAATAATGTCCGAGAATAAAACTGACGATGCATCCTATTGCATCGTATTAATATGCATCCTATTAAATGAAAGGTTGCACGTACGTGGCTGTATATTGTTAAAAAGCAAACGTTGCACATCCGGGCATTCTATCGACTAGAAGCTCTGCATTCAGCTCACGGTTACGGGCTTTGACGAGGATGTTGGCGTGCTAATCCAGAGGCAGGGTTTGTCACACACAACGTGCACCATGGGCGCACGCGACTTATAATGTCTGTTTATTTGTCATATGTGTCTGCAGCATTTTCGTTCAAACGGCAATGTCAACAGGTGTTGCGGCCACGAAACGTCACTTTAACGGAGGTAGTGCAAGCCATGGAGCGGCCAGGGCATGTACAAAGAAACCAGTGACTGGCGTGCCCACCAAGGCGAGCCATTTTTGTGAGTACCCACCTTTCTTGAAAGTCCTCGTTGCGAAGAGGCATCGGCCTCGCCCCTCCCGCACATCCCCAGTTAAACCCTTCCCTCGCAGCCATTCGGTGAGCTCGCTGGACAACACGGAGCTTCCAGATTGCACAGGTGGATCCGCCGACGGCATGGTGGCTGTGGCAGCGCGGTGGCTAGCGTCTCTGTCTACCTGTTCCCCCTGGTGATGGTGGCAATTTGTGGCGAACGACGTAATAAGAATGGTGCCAAAAAATGGTTCCAATAAATGATTCCAGAAACATGGCAGGAGCAGAGCTGATCGAGTGAAAAATCTCGAGGGGCCAGCCTAGCACTTCGGAGCCGTCCTGCCACAGCACCGCCCGATTCGCGAGCCCACTGATGCTGCCGTTCCGGATCTCAGTCTTGTGTAATCAGTGGAAACGTTCCGCTACTCGCTGTCACTAGACGATTGCTTACTGCATAGGACCGTAGTTAAACTTGTACATGTTCCGACCGCGTATAATTAAGTGTGAACGCAGCAGGGATTACCTACTGGCTAGCCCACCACACCCAGGCCCCACGGGGCCCAGGCATCCCTCGCATCAATAAAATCCTTCTACAAGACGATCAGTTTTATTTTGAGATCATGCAACGTTGGAGCAATTGGCGAACTCACAAGGATAGCTACACTGACTGCTGCACGTGGATGCAGGAAGGCCTAGCCAAAATGCTAGAATATTCACATACCTACTCCCTAAACGTACGTCGCGAGAAAGGACGCGCATACCGAATTCACCAACGCATAGTCAACAAGCTACAGCTGAAACCCCACCTAAACCACTACGAACAAGCTCGACTTCAAAGTTCACAAACTGAACTCGACAAACTCCGTTTTGAAAGACACGCCCTAGCTTTAGACTCTGAAAATCTGTGGTGGCATCAGGTAGGCGAACGCATGACAAAAGATTTTTTCGCACTTATTCCACCACTAAAATCCAACTCAATCATTTCAGAAATCCAGGATGAACAAGGCACACACACGGCCACAACCCCCATCCTAGAAAGTGGACATCGTTTCTACACCTCGCTGTTCCAAAATGAACCCAACCCCGAAGCCGACGCGGCCATAGCAAAAATTTTACAAGCTATCCCACGCCGCCTCACACTTGCGCAACAACACCAACTAGACCAAACCCCCTCCATGGAGGAGGCTACTAATGCCATGCAAAACATCCGGACCGGTAGTGCCCCAGGGGTGGATGGGCTTCCCATCGAGTTTTGGAAAACTTTTTGGTCCCTTTTACACGTAGATTTCTATCAATGCATACTAGAAATCTGGCAACATGGACAAATTACGGGTCAATGGGCCGAAACAGCCCTCATTTTATTGTTCAAAAAGGGTGACAAAACACAGTGGAAAAATTACCGGCCAATACGGCTCCTTACGGTTGCGTACAAAATCATTAGCAAGATAATTCAGCAAAGGCTCTACTCTGTTCTCGACTGCCTTATAGGCCCGGAGCAAGTAGGCTTCCGTGCTAACCTCCATATCAACGATAGCATCACCCTCATAATGGACATAGTAGAGAAGGCATGGCGCGACGACATTGCCGGCTTTATCCTCTTCTGGGACTTTGAAAAAGCGTTTGACCGCATGTGCTGGGCATACCTCCGACACATATTGATCGGCTTAGGGTTTGGCCCACGCATCCTAACGGTCATCATGGGAATGATCAAATCGCTAACCTGGTACATCCTTATCAACGGTCACAAATCTGCACTTGGCCACAGCTCAAGATCCCTCCCCCAAGGAGATTGTATGTCCCCCATCTTGTTCCTACTGGCACACGCAGGATTGTTTTGGCTCCACCAGCACGACCCTCGTCTGCAGGGCTTCCCGCTTGCAGGCAGTGCCAAAGGTATTGTACAGATAGCCTATGTGGATGACACCACCAATGTTTGCATCTCTCTACAGGAAGTGAATGCTGTCTTGGAAAATATCAACACGTACTCTGTGGCCTCACAACAACGTTGTAATGTGCAAAAGTCCACGGGACTGCACATCGGCAAACCCAACCCATCTCGGATAAACCCCTCTCACCTGGCCATGACATGGGTCAAACCAGGTGAACACCATCTTTTGCACAATTGCCCCATTGGCTGCACGCCAGAGGGACGTTTGGCTGAACATCGTGCGTTTTTATATGACGAAACCAACCACGTGGGCAAACTTGCAGGAGTGCTCCTCACGGCAGGGCGGTGGGGTGGCGTCCAGCGGATGAGCTTACGAGGAAAAGCACTAATCGTCAACCAACTCTTGTTCTCCAAGGTTTTATACTACTGTCTGGCACACCCTCCCAACGATCATACCATACAGCTTATCCAACGCATCGGCAGCAACTTTGTTTGGAAACAGAAAGGTTTGATATCTCACACGGTACATGGTTGGATCAGCCGGGATATGTCCTTTATGTCATGGTTGCACGGTGGTCTAGGGCTACACAACATACAATGGCGCTTGTGGTCGATGTATGCTAAACAAGTGATCAGCGTGTACATGGAAGTGAACACGCACCCTGGCTGCCTGTTGGCAAAAGAGTCTCTCTCCGCTAGTTACACCCATGCTAATGGCACATCATGGCACCTTGACGCTGGAGTACTTGGCTGCACACTGATATCATACAAGGGGCTCCCCTGGTACTGGTCGCGCCTATGGTTAGGTTATCACAAGCTCAAACCTGGGCGCCTCGTTTTTCCCACCACTCGTGAGGAGGTTGCACGACAGATTCTTTATTTCAATGATTTGATCGTGGACAATGCGCGCAAGCCCTTGGGCACGTTACATGGGCACAACCCTTATGCTGGCTTCCTGTGCGCATCACCCCCTGTTCTGAGAGTGCTCGATCTCTACGCGTGGCAGGGGGACAGATATCGGTTACGGGCATACACTGAAGTTAATGCTTGGGTGCAAAACATGCCATCGCTACACGCTTGGAACACCCTCATCCAGGCCATCCCAGCTACATGGCATGCTGTGATGATGGCCCCACGCAAGGCCCTACAGCCGGGTGATTGGATCAGTTTTTACCCAGACGGGATCACATCCACATGCAAAGGTCTGGTCCGGGGAGTGTTGCCTCCGGCCGGAATTCAAGTCCAAGTGGCCGACACCCTTCCAGGCCACAATGGTTGCCTCAATCAGTTGGCGACATTATGTGTCTGTCTTCCAGCCCACCAATGTCACCGTATCCGGATGGTCCCGTGGTTAGTATCAAGGTCCTGCATGTTCCAGCCGGACCCCACGACCCCGGCGGAGGCCATCACTTGGTTACACGTAGGCAATACGAGATTGGATACTTTACCATTGGACCCCCTGGAATTTGGCTGGACCCTGACCAAGGGGATGTCTAGGATCAGCAAATGTCTTTACGAGTACACGGCAGAATGGGGTTATGACATTTTATTGCACGAGAACCATAAGCTCCACCCTGGCCGCCCACGATGGGGCTTTCAATGGCCTGGATATAGTTGGATTAAACTTATCACCCTGGCGGTCGATCACCCTTTGGTGGACCGCAGAGCGACCGACATTCAACATCTTTTACTGCACAGAGCCATCGGGGTAAACGCGACCCTCAGCAGCCGGTTTCACCACGATGCGACATGCCTGTGCACCTTCCCTTCGGAAACAATTGAGCACCGCTTTCTCTACTGCCAAGTGAGCGGGGTGTGGCAATGGTTGTTTAACGTATGGTCCGCATGGACCGCGCTACCACATTCCACACTAACGCTATCCGTGCGTTGTATCATATTCGGTATGGCGGGGACCCCCGGGGAGGAGCTATCCGACAGTCAACTAGCCTGGGTATGGCTCCGAACTAATATGCTATACGCGATCTGGACTATCCGGAACGAGACGGTTTTCAAAGTGCGGCACGAATACACCAAAGCCGCCGTTGTGAGGCGGTTTATCTTCCTCTGGAACTCAGCAATGCGTCGCGCTTGGCTCTTGGCGCAAGAACAATACAAGGTGTGGGACCCCGGGCCCAACAATGACAGGCCCAGCCCCTTGGAGCTCTTCCATGCTCTCCTGGGACGCAACAGGGTGTTTACTTGCATTCCTCACGGTGACCTTACGCGCGTCACTTGGCTCCCCTGGTCACACAATGCTCCTTTCTAAACCTTTCACCTATCACACTACCCTCAGAGGGTAACCAGCTGGTCGATACGTGGTACCTCTTCACCTAATGATATTCCTATTGGTTAATAAAAATACCCATTTACCCGGAAATTACCTACTGGCTATATTTGGAATAAACGTACACCTATTTACCTGGAATTAAGTGTGAACGGTTACAATGTCACAAGCGGCAGCAGAAGCATCGACAGTACTTTGCGTAATTGAACCCATGTACCTGCCGGCTGCCATGTATCTTATTTTCATGGCCTCAAACCAGGATAACGCAGTCCAAAACCAACGCGACCTTGCATGGCTGAACGATGGAAAGAGTAACAGAACAGGGATAAACCAGAGTTTAGATGAACATGATGAATATTTGGCTCATGGATTAGGAGTTACAGACCAGGATTTTCTATTGAATTTCGGCATTATCAACCGGTAACCCATTGAACAGCTGAGGAGAATTCCTTCCTTTGTTTTAGGCTTTTAGCTAAGGAATCACGAATAATTCTGGGCTCGAGAAAAGTCTACGGTTTACAAAGTCTAGTTCCACATGCGCGTAACTGCGCTATCCTTATCTCCCCGGGAGGCGTCGAGATTCAGAAGCCATTTGTGGAATTGCCCGGTCCTTTCGAGGAAAACCGTGGCTTTGGGGAGATAATTCCTTGTAAGCTTTGCTAGCATTTCAGATTTTTATTTTGTATCCTTTCATGGGAATATTCTTTATGTGACTAAGTTGTCGTTACGGTCATGGAGAAACTGCTAGCGGCGTTCTCACCGAGGTAATCGATACTGCGAATTACGCGCATGCTCTTGTGCGGTCACAGATTAGTCTAGAATGAAGTCGCAGTAAGAGTTACGCCACTCTAGAAGTTCCATGAAGCCAGTGTCCTGCTATTATGCGTGTCGCTTGTTTTTCTGCTGGCAAGACTTTGAACCCTACGCTGAATTATGCGGATGTCGATTTTAACTCTTATTCTGCCAGTTTTGAGCATGCGCTGAGAGCGGGCGAGCGTATGCCACCGGACCGTTTCTGGTCTTTCTTGACGCGAATAGCCGAGAATCTCTACCTGAAGGTGTGTCTCTCTCTTTTTACAGTACAGTCCGAGCACTTGCTTGTTGCCAGCGGGTTGTACCTTTTTAAGCATCTGGAACGCTTGTCATTGATCAATCAATCAATCACTCAAGCACTAAATTAATTAATCAATTGATTAATGGATTGATTGATTGATTGTTTGATTAATTAATTAATTAGTTAAACACGCAGACCCGTTGGGGAGTCACGGAACACAATAATACAGGATTGTGCTTTTCATCCCTGTATGTTGCACACTGGGAAGGGGGCAGAGGCATCCGTCTTTCCTCCTGCCCGGAGGCAAGCCACCGCTGCAATCGAAACTACTCACGAGGAGAGTCTGGAATAAGTGTGGGTGCACTGATGCTGAAATGTGCGTGGTGGCGTGGCGGGGGCATTCTCTGGCACAGTGAAACTGAAGGGTGCGGGGTGGACAAAGAGGAGTGCATAGTCTGAACAACTGAAGGTAGCCGGTAGTATTCTGAGCCATACACGGCGCTGCGAAGGCTATGCAAGTGGCCAGGCCATGCATCTAGTGGCTGGGCCATACATCAATACGTCCACGTCACGCTTGTCATCGGACGAAGACACGAGTGTTTCATGCAAGTGCCCATGCTCAAGTCCCCACGCAGAATACATGCTATCGTGCTTTTACTTTTCTTAAATTATCACATGGGCGTATGTTGTCAGTGGCGCCTCATGCAACGCGCTGATTGGCCACATTCATCATGCAGACAATCACCCACCCACCCACCCACCCACCCACCCACCCACCCACCCACCCACCCACCCACCCACCCACCCACCCACCCACCCACCCACCCACCCACCCACCCACCCACCCACCCACCCACCCACCCACCCACCCACCACCCACCCCCACCCACCCACCCACCCACCCACCCACCCACCCACCCACCCACCCACCCACCCACCCGCCCGCCCGCCCGCCCACCCACCCACACCCAGCCAGTCAGCCTCTCTCTCTCTCGCTCTCGCTCTCCCCCCCCTCCCCCTCCCTCGCTCTCTCAAACACCTAACTTTTCATGCTCCCTGAAAGACCCATACTCCTGCGCATTCTGAGCCGTCTGGAATACGCATGGGGGCGTCTCACTGTATATCAATCTATATACCACTACAATTTGTAGTATTATCTATGTATTGGTCATGTCCCTGTACCCATCATTTACACAGTATACATTATGGTATTATCTCTATCGTAGCATCGGTTGTCCCATCTACATCTCATCAACTGCCATCCGAGATATAGTTTTTTCTATGCCGTCTGGAACACGCGTCAACCCACAATCTGCCATGCGGCACGCACACATCTCATCCGCCGTCCGAACCCCTGCGTGATGCGTATACCCTCTCAACCCCCCCAGGCCAACCCCTTCACTCCCCAGGAAGAATCCAAGCTGCTCCGACGCTTCTCATTGGACGCCACGTCGCTGCAGGCACTGGTCGCGGCTTGCTCCCTGGTGCTACAAGCAGCGGCAGAGTACAACCTGACGGCCGACCGGCTGCGGACCGCGCTGCTCTCGGTCACTATAGCACAACCGCAGGTGAGCCCGGTAGTATGACCTCCCGCCCGGATGCCCGCAGTTTTCCCCTTCTGGCGGTCACTGTAGCGTAGACGCGGGTGAGCGGCTGAGTCTTGCTGAATCTTGCTAACTGAGTCTTGCTGATTCTGGCTGACTGAGTCTTGCTGAGTCTGTCTAAGAGCGGAGCCTTGAGCGGAGAGCCTTGCACATTGAAGCCTACCTGGGACCTTATGTTATACCCACACTCGGGCCACTGGCCAGCCCTCCGTTACCAGAACCCCAAACCCAAAGGCGTTGAACCCTGCACTTGCTATGGTGATACCCTAGACCTGACCACATTTGAACGTCCGTATTCAGCCATCCTGATTCCACAGCAACTCTCGCCATCCATCAGCGCTCGCCATCCATCAGTTCTCGCCATCCATTCGCTCTCGCCATCCATCAGTTCTGGCCATCCATCAGCTCTCGCCATCCATCAGTTCTGGCCATCCATCAGTTCTCGTCATCGATCATTTAATTGAATAAACAATTGATTAACAACAAACAGTTTGTTAATGAAACACGCGGACGCGTTGGGGACCCGCGGGGCACTTCATCCACTCATCCTTTTACTCGCTGCTTTCATTCCTTCTTTCACTTGCCGCTTTCACTAATCCTTTCATATGCTGCTTTCACTCATGCGTTCACTTGCTGCCTCCACTCATCCCTTCACTTGCTGCTTTGAACCCCTGCACGTTAACTTATAAAACACGCGTACCCGCGGGGGGCCCACGGGGCACGGCCAGTGCTGTCCATCCCTGGTGTTCTTGTGCTGTCCATCCCTGCTGGTTGCACGCTGGGAAGGGGGCAGACACACCCGTCTTCCCTCATGCCTGGAGGCAAGCCGCAGCTGCAATCAAAACTACTCACGAGGAGAGTCTGGCATCTACCGTGCGTGGGTGCAATAAGACCGAAGTGTGCGGGTGTAAACTTGCGGGTGCACCGTGCAATCATTCCCACCCCCGTCTTCCTTCACGCTGTAAAAGCCATCAACGTTTCCCTACCATAGCTCCCGCCTTCCCTCATGCCCGACATGAGTGCAACTGATCGGGGAATGATTCATGTGGTTCGGCTTCTTGCAAGCCAACAAAAAAATTTCCCAAAAATGTCCCATGCTCACCATAGCTCTAGGCAGTGACTTCACCCTTGGCCGCATCTCTTTCTATCGCCACGCATCCCTGTGTATCTCTCAGGCGGACGTCTTCCATGCAGTGTGGCAAGACGTGTCCGGTGACCTCTGCAAGCGTCATCACGCGGCGCAACGCCCTGTGCTCACCCAGTCTAGCTGGCACCTGCACGTGTGCGCCGCAAGAGGGGGGAGCCTAGCCGTGCTTTCTTCCACAAACGTCACGACCCCTTCTTCCACAAACGTCACGACACCGACCCCTCACGCTGCTACGGCAGGAAAGACTGGCACCGGGGCTTCAAAGATCCTCGCGCCGACTGTGCCAACCGGCAGCAACACCGGCGTTGCCACGGTCGCGAGTGGTGGCAGCGGCCGTGGACGCGATGGGGACCCTGGCAGGGGGGCGCCGTGGGGGCACGCGGGGGAGGATGTCGCGGAGGACGTTGTGCCGCTGGCCCCGGTGGGCGTGTTAGACTTGAGGCTGCAGCAGGTTGGTGGCACGACTTAGGGCCACCTTCGTTTGTTTGACGATGATCACGTGATTTTGTTTTTCTCTGGGGGGGGCTATGCCAGTGCTTCTGCTAACGTGACGTTTTAGTCAAATGTTGACGCAAACACCGAAAATTCTTTTTTAAATTCAACATTCTAGGGTAAAAGGTCAACACGTTGACGCCATTTTTTTGGACAAAAAGTCAACATTTTGACGCGCATGAACTGGTCAAAAGTCAAGTCAACTTGTTGACGAGCTCGATCGAGGGGGGCAGGGCCAACCCTTACACTGTACTCTGAGGAAGGGCACGGCGTCAATCATGGGATAGTAGTAGTAACTTGCAATAGACCCTGTTTGTCCAGACCTAGTACCTGATGTGGACGCTTACAGCTCAAGCAACATGAAGTATGCTTTGAGCGGGTGGCCCGTCGATATAATAAGGACGAAACGCTGCATGGAGGGAAAGTCGAATTGTTGACGCAACGCCGGGGCGAAAGTCAATATTTTGACGGAAGAATCGGGCTGAAAAATTAACATTTTGACGTAAGCCAAAAACCGTTAGCAGAAGCACTGGGCTATGGTTAGAGACAACTAGGCCAAAGGGGATTAGAATGTCTGGGCTGGCCGCTGCAGCAGCTGGGGTACCTGTATGACATAGTATCATATGTGTGATGGTCGTGACATAGTATCATATGTGTGATGGTCGTGACATGGTATCAGATGTGTGATGCCCGTGACATAGTATCATATGTGTGATGGCCGTGACATGAGTTTTTTTGGGGGGGAAGAAGCTTATAGGGAAGCAGATTCCTCAAAAGCTCTGAGCTGGCAGCTGCAGCAGGCGGGTGCTTGTGTGGGTGCTTCATGCAACGGGTGTCTGAGAGCACGTGTTGTAATGCTGGGGGCATGTCACGGACAGCAGCAACTGCAAAAACATAATGCACCAGGTGGGCGCTGGTGTGACACGGTGTGTGATTGTCACGGTGTAGGTGAGCGCGTTTCGTTGGGCGTGGCCATGTGTTTTGGCATCGCCAGCAGACACACACGCATACACACACACAGCTAGAAGATTGGAGCAAGCACATGAAGAAGGCAAACCTTGATTATGTGATGTGGCTGAAGCTGGTGCCTGTAACCTCTGCTCTAGGACGCCGTGCCGGGCACAGCGATTCCAAACTTCAGAATGTTTTGCAGTAGGTTGCTAGAAGACAGCTCTCTACATCTTGACAGACTCACATCCTTTGATGTGTGCTGGTGGTGCATGAATTGTTGACAATAATTGGATGGGTTATTATGTTCAGTATGTTGCTAAGACCCCGGGCAAGCTCCTGCTTACAACCCAGTGGAACATAGTAATCGTTCTTGGTGTGCCGTAGCCCTGTGTACAAGGCATCGTTCTTGGTGTGCTGCTGCCCTATATAA
Source organism: Mesostigma viride (assembly GCA_009746045.1). Lineage (NCBI taxonomy): Eukaryota > Viridiplantae > Streptophyta > Mesostigmatophyceae > Mesostigmatales > Mesostigmataceae > Mesostigma > Mesostigma viride. The sequence goes on from RPFO01001269.1 coordinate 158,623, forward strand.
AGGTATTGTTCTTGGTGTGCTGTAGCCCTATGTATAGGTATCGTCCTTGGTGTGCTGCTGCCCTACATATTAAGCTATCGCTCTTGGGGTGTTGTAGCCCTATCTATTGTTCTTAGGATGCTCCCCTAGAGCCACCGGGATTCAGCCTGTGGTGCTGTATCAAGTAGACAATCAACGCGGGCTGTATAGTCGTGACCTGTCGCCTGTGGCGAGTGATGGCTTCGCCTTGCAACCACCCAACAGTCAACAGTGACCAGTGGGTTCCATACTATAGTTTCGAAAGGCAATCACTCGGTTGGATCCATCTGGATTTAATGAAATCTGTTGGTCCTACCCCCCCTGGTGGTCTATTATATGCGGTCTGGTGGGTCATTGATTGTTTGGTCTAACTACTGGTCACACTTTTGGGCCTACCCTCTGGATCTAACTACTGGTCGCTGCGGCCTATGGCCATGGATTCCTTTGTTGTCCATGGGCAGGGCGAGCGCTCCAAGCTGGTATCCCTTGAATTCACCCTGGACCAGCTGTACGTGTACCACTCCGAGTTGGAGCGGATACAGGAGCACCTGGACGCGATGACGTGACAAGTGGCGGCAGCCAGCTGGCAACGGGGAGGCTTCCAGCTGGTCGGTGGCAGGTGTCAGTAGGTCAGTCCGTAAGCCTAGACTCTCGTCGCTTTGAATGGCAGTTTGTCGCATTCCCCGCATACAAGGCGCTAGGCATGACCTTCCTATCACAATATGGTACCCTTCCTAGTGACAGCTGCCAGCAGGCCATGAGAAGGATGCAAGCTGTGTAGCAGTTGGTGGCAATGATTATGCGGTGCTAGGTAAGGTCTTCCCTCCACGGTATTTTGTGCGGATGTTACCGCCTCGAAAGGCCATGGTTGGATTTCGCTTTTCTGTGTGGCGGCTGCCAGCTGGCGATGGGCAAGATGCCAGTTGGTGGCATTTTTCGGCAAGTCTCGGGAATTCAGGTGCCTCATCCATTTGTTATACTTTCAGATAAGATGAAGTGACTTGGTGGCATCGATGGCGTTGCAACATGTTTGCCTCAAGATAGTAGGCTCCTTCATGAAGTTGTACTTTTTGTCACTCTGTGAGAAACCCAATTCGATACGCTGCATGGTGTGGGTTTGCCTGTAAGCATGGCGTGCGTGCGTGGGTGCGTGCGTGCGTGCGTGCGTGCGTGCGTGCGTGCGTGCGTGCGTGCGTGCGTGCGTGCGTGCGTGCGTGCGTGCGTGCGTGCGTGCGTGCGTGCGTGCGTGCGTGCGTGCGTGCGTGCGTGCGTGCGTGCGTGCGTGCGTGCGTGCGTGCGTGCGTGCATGCGTGCGTGCGCGCGTGCAAGCGTGTGTACGTGCATGCGTGCATGCATGCGTGTGCGCGTGTGCCCCAATGGCCCACTTAACCCTTTACTAGTAAAAAAAGAGCCCTCGCAGCTTAACGTTTCCAAGCTTACTGTAACGAACCCGTCCGGGTCGTGCGAAAGATCCTATGTTAGGGTAAGTTATTACGGAAATCTGGGTTAACCGCTCACCACTCTCCGGGAGTGGGATTAACGGAGCAGCTGCGGCATTTGCACTGCTACGGCTCTCTGTGATTAATATTGTATAAATCTACATAACCTACATTTAGGATGAGCTACCAAATGCAGTTGGAATAATGCCCCGGGCTCGGACAGGTGACAATACACACACTTTATTCCGAACCAAGAGGACGAGACTCTCGTCCTCGGACCAATTTCACCTACTAGGTCTGCCACCAAGCTGGCAAGTGGTTCCGACATGGCGCCGAGCTTCCAGAGAATTCCGAAGCATGCAGTCCACACAAGACCCTCGGGTCAACATCGACCCTCGCCTACAGAATCCACGCATGAGTACAAGATCTCAACCAGCTGTAAAGTACGCAGCGCGGCGCGACTGCACCGACCCCTAGAAGATCTCATACATCAACCTAGGCCCAAAATAACTAGTCCGAATCACACAACTGTCATAATTCCACACAAAAGTCCTGACCAAGGGACCATTCCCAAATTAAGTCCCGAAATGAGTCCCAAAGTCCTACGGACTATGACAGCAAGCCAAAATCCATAATTTATTTCATTGTTGCGCCCGCTCTAAAGGCCGGGCCCGCAACACTCCTCCCCCTCCCCGGGGGACGGTAGTCCCTACCGTCATGTAGATAAGGACCAGCAAAAGGGAGAAAACACACGACAAGCATACTACTAACCGCGCAGGGCAAAAATCAGGTTGACCATAGGGGTACTATGTCCCAGCCCATGTTCACCCATCAGACTAGTAAAACCAATGCCCCCAGAACTTGCCACACAAGGACAAGTCTTGACGTAGACAATGGAATTCTTCCAACCCTCGCCGCGCCACCTCCGACCTCCCTGGTCAGCGGCCATGGCCTCGCGGCCGAGGTTCCATAGCCCTGTCCCGCACCATCTGCTGGTACGCCCACTGATAGGCCCGCTCTCCGTATTCCGTGGCCTGAGTGCCCCGAGTCCCTGGGAACCTTAGGAGATCCTCCTCGAAGGCCCATTGCTCCGGCTTGCCGGTGCCACGTCGTCCGGACTGGGACAAACGGTCCCACGCTTTGGGGGGCCACATGGCTAGGAAGGCTGCCATGTACTCCGGTAAGGTGAACAGAAGGGACTTGATGTTCTTGTCCACCACCCCACAACGGTACTCCCCCATGTATACCTCCCCCATACCCAGCATCACGGTGGACACCTGTCCCAGATCGACCTCCGTTGACGGCGGGCCCTCGTCCATGAAGTCGGGGGCGGTGCCGTACAAGAACGCCACAGCGTTCGGAGCCAACTTGGGGGGCTTCACCACACAGGGGGAGCCGGCGACACGGTAGTCCCAATGGTCGCTCTCCGGGGCGTAACGCGTCACCCCCTCCATACTGAACGGAAAGGGCTCACCGGGGGTAATCTGCCAAGGGAGCCGGTGGGGGATGCGTGGATACAGGCCCACCCTCAGCAACTCGAGGTACGCCCCTCGATCCTTGTAACACCAGGGCCCTGGAGCAAACCCTAGCGCATTGCCCCCACACTCGTATGGAGCCCGTAGCTGGATCTCCACATCCCTATGCCAGACCACCGACAATATCTCCATGTGGGGGCGTCTGCCCCCGTAGGTGACAGTGCGACCGGGCAACAGCCGGATGTAGTCCCCCATCCTCCGAGGCTCCATCAGCGGCCCCGTCATCTTCTGGCGGGCCGGCTGGTCTGGGAAGTCGGGCACGGGTGGCTGGACTTCGTGACCCTGGGCACGGACCGCCGTCGCGGTCGCCGATCGCGCTGACTGCACCGAAGAGAGTCCGGGGACGGCCGCGCTGACCACGGTTAGGTCGACCTCTGGGGCCAACCTTGCCGTCGGCGCGTGTGACGGGCCCCTGGCCTCTGGGGCTCTGCTATTGCCCGCGGAGGGTGGGTCCTCTGGGACCGTGTCATGCTGAACATGGGGAACGACCTCCGGGGTCGCTCCTGGTGCCTGCGTGGGGGCAGGAGCAGCCTCTCATGGAAGCCTCTCGTGGGGCGGCCTCTGGAGCTGGTGCCCGCGCCGGGGCAAGATCAGCAGTTGCTGACCCTTGAGGTTGCCGGTGCTCCCGGTGGCCACACAGGGGTTGGATATAGCTGCGACCGCCAACGAGCACAACTGCGAGACCTTTGATCATCGGGTCTTTCTACCGGACTACGGCCAGGAGGACGTGTTCTTGGCGCGTCGACGGCGCAGACATGGAAGGGCTGACCAAGATTACCTCGCCGTCTCGGTGTTGGCGTGGCCCCGCAAGCGACATGAGGCATTCTGTGAATCCCTTCAACGGCACTGCGGGTTCAAGGTCGAGATTCGGAAGGAGACCCGAGCGAATGTGGTGGTGGGGACAGCTTGGGAGAACCATGCACCCAACTGTGCCTGCACCCGTTGCGGGGATACGGTGACGGCCCTCATGGCCTATGTGCGACTCATGTTTTTACTAGTCGCGCCGGCACGGCGTCAGATCCTCCAGTGTGCCTTCCGGGGCTTACCGCCAGACGGGGCCTTGCGGCGCCCGTTTTGTACCGCAGTGGGCCAGTACTCCCTCCGGCAGGCGCTCGACCGCATTGTGGAGATGGACGAGGCGGATGATGGCGGCGGGGAGGGCCCCGATGATGAGGAGTACTGGAGCGAGGAAGACGACCTGTTCCCGCCGCGCCCTGCGCCCCGAGGACCTGCCCCCTTAGCCGGTAGTGCCTCGCACGACGGCGAAGGGGCCAGACGCGAGAACCTTGGTGACCGGCGACCCCCGGGTCAGGACAAGAGGTCCGGCCGCTCACAGGACGCGCCCCGCACACGCGTGTCCTGTGAGCGGCCGGACCTCTTGTCCTGACCCGGGGGTCGCCAGGGTCACCAGAGTTCTCGCGTCTGGCCCCTTCGCCGTCTTGTGGGCCACCACCGCCTATATAAGGGGCAGGTTCTCGGGGCGCGGCGGGAACAGGTCGTCTTCCTCGCTCCAATACTCCTCATCATGGGGGCCCTCCCCGCCGCGATCATCCGCCTCGTCCAATTCCACGATGCGGTCGAGCGCCTGCCGAAGGGAGTACTGGCCCGCTGCGGTGCAGAACGGGCGCCGTAAGGCCCCGTCTGGCGGCAAGCCCCGGAAGGCACGCTGTAGGATCCGACGCCGTGCCGGTGCGACGAGCAATAACATGAGTCGCGGATAGGACATGAGGGCCGTTACCGTAACCACGCAACGGTTGCATGCACAGCTGGGTGCGTGGTCCTCCCAAGCTATCCCTATCACCACATTCGCTCGGTTCGCCGTCCGGGTCTCGACCTTGAACCCGCAGTGCCTTTGCACGGATGTGCGGAATTCCTCGTGTCGCTCGCGGGGCCACTCCAGAACCGAGGCGGCAAGGTAGTCTTGGTCGGCCTTGCCATGCATGCGCCGTCGACGCGCCAAGAACACGCCCTCCTCGCCGTAGTCTGGCAGAAAGACCCGCGGATAAAAGGTCTCACGGTTGTGCTCGTTGGCGGTCGCAGCTATTAATCCGACCCCTGCTCCTTCATGTCTTCTGACCGTCGCCTCTTGCCACAACTGGAAGTCGGCGCGAACCCCGCTGGCTCCTCTGGGGAGGCTGGGGGTGTGAACCGCACCAAAGGACTGCTGGAACCACTGCCTCTGGGGCTGGATCGAGTCTCCTCTGGGGAGCACGTCTGTTGTACAAGGAATGACCACAAACGGCAAGGCAACACCAATGAGTACCGGTGCCAAACCAACTAGTGTACTGTGTGCGTGTGGTATGTGCATACCTCTAGTGCAACCTGTGGACCTTCTTGTACGCGTCTAACAACCGCTTGCAGTCGGAGAGCTCCTTCTCCGTCCGCCAAGAGTCCTCTACCCCATATCTAGAAAACTTCCACCGTATCCGATATTGGCGTTGTCGACCACGCCCGGAATCGTGATGGGCGATAATCTCCTCGACCTCATCCTCCTGTTCCCCTGTCTCCGGGTCGTATTCCACAGGGGCCGGGGGATTGAGTCTACCCCGGATCGAGTTCTGGTGGTACAGCTTGAGCGGGTCACGGTGGAAGGTTGTCGCGGTGCCCCACGAGATGGGCACGTCCACCTTGAACATGACATCATCCCGTTTCTCCAGCACTTGGTGGGGCCCCTGGTACATGGGCCGGAGCTTCGTTTTGAGCTCCCCTTCCACCTTCTGGGAGAATCGACCGAGCTGGGGTCCCTCTACCAGAACCCAGTCCCCGACCTCCATGTCCGGTGCTCTGGAGTCCCGCTTGCCTTCCACGCGAGCCATGTTGCGCTCGGCGGCGGCCCGGTACCCCTTAACCGCACTATTGTGGGCCTGGCGCATCTTCTCCAGCGGGCTGCTCACACCCGCCAGAGTAGTGCGCAGCACCTCCGGTTCCACCAGCGCCGGACTCGTCAGCAAGTCGGTCGGCGTCAGCGGATGCCTTCCCGTGTTGAGAAAGAACGGGGTGAGGCCATGGGCTGCCTGTGGTGCGTTGTTCAGGGAGACCTCCACCAAGCACGGCAACTCCTCCCAGTTGCTGCCCACAGCAACTCCTCCCAGTTGCTCCCCACCTCGTCGGTGTAATGGTGCAAGGTTTCCTGTACCGTGCGGTTGAGCCGCTCCACCAGATGCGAGGACGAGCTGTGATAAGCCGTCCCTAGCGAGACATTGGTTCCTAGGCAGTCGAAGAACGCCTGCCATAACCGGGCGGTGAAGAGCGTGTCCCGGTCCGAAATGAATTGGCGGCTGAGCCCGTGGAACCGGAAGACGTGGTTGAGGTACAGTTTGGCACACCCCTCGGCCATGAGGTCAGCCGAACACGGGGCCAGGTGGCACATGCGCGTGAGTCGGTCCACGAACACCCAGATCTTGCTGTTGCCATTCTTGGTCTTCTTAAAGGGGCCGACGAAATCCATCTGGATCGAGTCCCAGGGACCCAGGGGATCAGGTAGCGTCTTTGGAACAACCTGAGTACCCGTGTTTTGGGACTTGGCTATCTTGCACGACGGGCATTCGCGTATGTAGGCCTTGATGAAGTTCTTCATGCCAGGCGAGTAGAAGTGGCGGCGCGCCTGTGGTAGCAGCCGATGAATGCCCTGGTGACCGCCGACAAGAGAGTCGTGGAGCTCGTGGAGCAAAGCTGCTAGACAGAGCTCGGGTACGTAGAGGCGCCACGTGTCCGGGCGCACCATGACGTACAGGCGTTCCTCTTGGAACTTACACGGGAGCTTGCCCATCATCTTGGGGTGTGACTTGATCACCTCCAAGGCGGCCGGCGCTGTAACCGTGAAGCGGCTGATCATCGTCTCCAGGGGGGGAAGTGACCGTGTACGCATCGGTCTCCTCCTCCGGTTGGTCCAGCGCCGAGTGTAGGTACTCAGACACGACCACCGGAGATCCAAGAGGTTCCAGATGAAAAATGGCCTGAGCCACAGCACCAAGGGGAACCCGCGTGTGGGATCCCTCCCTTTTCCCGGGGGACCGCGCGTCCACGCGCTGGTCGTCATCGCCGTCTGGAGGCGACAAGGCATCCGGGGTGGTATGACTCATGTGGAACAGGTAGCGCGCCCGCGGCGACCGTGGGGGGTCATCATAGAGCGGGGCGCCAGGCGCCTCCTCGCAGGTGGTATGGAGCACCCCCATATCCTCATAGAACCAGTAGTCAGCACAACGGGAGAGGGCGTCGGGCACAACATTGTCCGCACCCTTCACATATTGGATATTAAAAGGGGCGAACTGGGAAAGGTACTCCATCCATCTGGCTTGACGGGGCGTCAGATTTGGCTGCGTCAGGAGGTGAGTCAGGGGCCTATGGTCCGTGTGAATAATCAAACGGGCGGGGTCAAGGTCCCCCGTCTCGCTGACCGCAACATCAAACTGCGCGCCCAACAAGTGGTGGCGCCATGTGTGGCAACAGTAGACCACAGCCAAAAGCTCTTGCTGGTGGACCGGATAGTTCCGCTCGGCGGGGATCATTGTGCGGGAGATGTACTCAACCGGTTGCAAGCCCTTGCCTTGGTCCCGAAGGAGGACCTTGCCGATAGCCACCTTGCTCGCATCCGTCGCGACCACAAAAGGAAGGGACGGGTCTGGGAGCACGAGCACGGGGGCTGCAGTCAAACTGGCCTTGAGGGCCTCAAAGGCCTGTTGGTATTGTGCCGACCAGACGAAGGACACGCCCTTCTTGAGGAGAGCGTTGGTGGGCGACGCGATCGTGACAAACCGGGGGATGAAGCGCCGGTAGTAGGACGCAGTCCCCAGGAAGCTACGCACGTTCTTCACGTCGGTCGGGGCTGGCCACTGTTGGAAAGAGGCGATCTTCTCGGGGTCCGTGGCCACACCTGCTCCGGAAAGCGTGTGGCCCAGGAACGGGACGCTGCGCCCCGCGCGGACCTTAGCCCTGCGGGCCGAGAGATGCTCTTCTTCCATGATGCGCAGGACCGTATCGACGTCCTCGAGGTCTTGGAGTACACCAGGATGTCATCAAGGTAGGCCAGAGCGCAAGTGCGTTTCCAGGACCAGGGAGGCTTGTCCCCCTTGCGAGGGTCGCGCGGGTCACTGGACACCTGTGGCAGGTGTGACGGTCCCCATGACGGGCCGCAAGATGTCGTTCATGAGCATGTGGAAGGTGGCTGGTGAGTTGTAGAGCCCCATCGCCGCCACGCGGAATTGGTAGTGCCCGTATGGCGTTTTGAAGGCCTTCTTGTGACAGTCCTCCTCAGCGATACGAAGCTGCCAAAACCCATCGGCGCAGTCAATCACCGTGAAGCAGGTGGCGCCCTACACCCAATTGAAGATGTCGTCAATCCGCGGGAGAGGGTACTTGGACTTGACAGTGATCGCGTTGAGCTTCCTGTAGTCGGTGACGAGCCGCCACTTGCCCCCAGGCTTGGGCACAAGGAGTACCCCAGCGGAGAAAGGGCTGTTACTGGGCTCAATCAGACCACGCTCAAGGAGGGCCATCAGGATCTTCTTGAGCTCGATCAGCTCGACGGGACCCATCCGATACATCGGTAACGTGGTGGGCCCGTAGCCTTCCTTGAGGCGGATGTGGTGCAGCACGGAACGAGGCGGAGGGAACTGCGGCGTGGTCTCGTCAAACAGCTTCTCTCGTTTGGCTAGGACCGCGTTGTAGCGCGTGACCTCGTCCTCGCGTGTTCAAAGTCGGTGCCGATCTCCATCAGCTCCTAAAGCAGGGGCACAGAGTCAAGGCGGTACATGTAGTACTCCTTGCCCTTCCGCAGGTTGCGCGCGAGCGTCTTGCTGCTCATCAGCATCTGCGAAGCATGACGTCGTGGCTTCTCGGGCCCCGAGTCGTGCTGAACATTGTGCACCTCGGTGCCGTGCGCAAGGTATTCGTGTCGTGGGCACCAAAAGGAGCCATCAGGGAACCAAACCACCCGGCGCTGACTGATCGTCACGTCCTGGGCGTCCTGCCAATCCACGCCCAGGATGATGTCGGCTGCGCCCAGCGGCGCCACTGTGGCTGTTACCTCCACCGGGATGCCCTGGACAACCGCCTTGAGGTCCACGAGGCCAGGGGACGGGTGCTTGTTACCATCGGCGTACCGGACGTTGATGGGCGTCGGGTGTGGTCGAATCGTGTAGCCCGCGCGTCGCACCATGGCCTCATGGATAAAAAAAAGATGTGGTCGCCCGCGTATCCACCATAAACTTAACATTGAGGATCGTCTTCTCGTTCAAAAATGGGTCAAGTGTGGTGGTAGGGAGCGCCAGTCCACCACTGAAGACTAGCAGTATTCTGGTGTTTGGTGAGGCAGAGGGCGGGGTGGCCTCTGGGGCCTGTCCACCAAACCTATCTACATGATTGGCTGAAGCTGGGTCGACCTCGGTCGCCGACACGTCTGCATCTGGAGAGGGCGGGGAGCCCTCTGGGGCCTGCCCGCCCGTCCTATCTACATTATTGACTGACGCTTCATCCGCGCCCACATCTGGTGGAGGCGTCTGTGCTACCCGGTTGACTAACTCTACTCCTACTTCTACCTTTGTGGGAAGGGGCACTATGCGTGAGGATCGCTGGGCCGGGAGGCCGCCTCGTCCGACCTTCCGGTCCCCCCTCCCCCCTCATCCGAGTCGTCGTCGTCGCCGGGATTTAGCGCCTCATACTCGTCACCCTCAGCCTCGGACGCCTGCTGCTGCGCCAGGATCTCATTGAGCTCACGCACCGTTCGAGAGAACGACGCTGGGAGGCGGGGTGTCTGGAACTGGTTGGGCTGCGTGCGCGCGTCACGCAGCTTGGCAGCCCGCGCGCCTGCGTCGCGCGGGCGAGCATCCCGCGCTGCCTCCGCTGGGTGCTTCTCAAAGGCGGGACCACAAAACTTGGGGGCCTCCGTCGCCGTGCTGGTGCGCGCCTTGAGGTGCGGGTAGTCCTTCTTGAGGTGCCCGACCTCATGGCACATGAAACAGCGGGCCTTGGACGCATCGATGGCGTGCAGTTGGATGGCCGGCTGCTCGTCGGTATTGGACTCCTCCCCTTCCGAAGGGACGGGTTCCACCTCCGTGAAGTGGACGCGGCGTGGCGCCGGGGGCGGGACGAACCGCCTCCTGCTGGCTGAGCGCCGGCGCTTGATGACATCGGCCACTTGGAGGAGGTACTGCCGGACGGCATGGATGTCCAGGCGTTCCCAGGGGACCTCCGCGTAGTGTATCGTAACCTCGTCCAGGAGGTCAGGGTGAATAGCCTCCAGAAACCGAATCTTGTACTCGGTCCACGTCAGGTCCCCGGTCAGCCGCGCCGCAAAGGAGTCAAAGGTGGTGAGGAACTCCGCCAAGTCAGTGTTGCCCTGACGTAGGCGGCCGAACTCAAACCGCTCGGTCAGTCGATAGCCGGGAGGGATGAGCTTGCGCCGGATGCGCGCCAGCATTTCCTCACCCGTCTGCGGGTATGACTGAGCCGCCACACTCTCGACGTTAAGCATCCCGACCACTGATGGGTCCATACACTTCACCACGACGTAAGGGATCAGAACCTTGGTGGCCAGCTGCCACTCATGGTGTTCACACCATACGGTGTACAACTGTTGCCACATATGAGCCCACTCGTCGATCTCACGGGGAGTCATGCCCGCATGGAACTTGGCACCGCCTCGCATATGCGGGGCCTTGACAGGGTCAGGTCGCAGGGGGCCGCCCTTCCTGCAGTACGCGGGGCTGGAAAAGGTGAGGGGCTAGTGACGCCGCGCCCGCATCCTCTGGTGCGAGCCCCGTCCTGCAGCCTGGTCATGCCCACATTGGGACACAAAGGTGTCCTCCTCACGCTCGGGATCGAAGTCGCCCGATTCTCGGCGGGGCGCGTAGTCATCGGATACCCGCTGCGACGCAAAGGGGGCCGACTCACGCCGAACTCGAACGGACGTGGGATGTTCATAACAGGGGTCATCCAGGGGCAGCCGACTGAAGTTGGCGTTGGTGGGCGCGCTCCTTGCTGGGAGGGAGGTGGGTTACGAAAGGAAAGGGACCCGGGGGAGCATAGTCCTCCTCCCCGGAATCGTTCTGCACGTGGGCCGACCTTGACGCCCGTGGCGGGGATCTGGACCAGCTCTCGTGCGCTCCAAAGGAGACCCGACCGGAATCCCTTTCAGGACCCGGCCCCGGCCCGCTGCGGCCACGCCCTGCCCAAGGGTGGGTCGGGCGCGGGCGGCCACACGCGTATGCCCCCAATTGGGAGAGCTGCACGAACTCAGGAGGCGGAGGGGCAACCGGCGAGCTAGCTACCGGGCTATCTGCGGCCTCTATCTCCTCATCCTCCTCCTGCACAACTTCCACAGATGGTGGTCGCTGCGCAGGAGGTACCCTGTCCCATTCGCCCAGATGCTCGGTCGGCCGCGGCCGCGGTTGCTGTTGTGGCTGTCGCTGCTGCTGCGACTTATGCTGCTGCTGCGACTGCTGAGACTGATGTTGTCGGTGCGGCGACTGCTGAGACTGATGCTGTCGCTGCGGCGAATGTTGAGACTGATGTTGTCGCTGCGGCGATTGCTGTTGCTGATCACCCTCCACGGAAGCTTGCTCTAGCTGCAACTCAAGAGTTGTCTGCCGTTGTGCGGTAGCCCTAGCGGCTGCCTCGGATCTCCGGGAGCCTCTGGAGCTCCTACTGGACGTGCTAGATCTTCTGGAACCCTGACTGGACGTCCTGGATACTTCCTGACCCGCCCTATTGTCATCTGGGGACGATATCCTGCTCTGGCCCTCTGGGGGCCGCGTGTTACCACCACCTCGCTTTTTCTTATTGGGCATTCTGGGCCCTCGTACCGTACCAGCACCTTACACAGTACCTTACACAGTACCTCCCCCAACATAGGCAAGCACGAGAGAAAAGAGGAAGCCACAACTAATGCTTCTAATAGTACTAATATTATCTACTAACTGTTGTATCTAAGCTAATAGGCAGTATCACTATATACTGGTATCTAGTAGTGGTAGTGGTGTTTATGCCCTAGAGGATGGGCCCAGGTGAAGCTCCTTTAGTGCACGCAACACTTGTGCAGGAAACTGGGTGACACTCCTATGCTGGTGCAGCCCTTGTGGGAGGGGCATATTATCATTAATAAACTGATCTGCCTCCGCTAATGTATTAAATCCCTGCCATCTAGCTAACGACGCTGGGTGTAAGACTTTATCCTTAATCTTATTACTACACGCAGCCCAACTATAGCAAATACCTGGGTGGCCTGTAGCCCCGTCGTGTGCTACTGCATAGTATAGGTATTGGGATCTACCTCCATGATTAATACGTCTATATCCTCCTTCATTATTACGTCTGTTGCGATAGGTTTCCATGAACTACAGATTAGGTACTAAGCAGTATGGGAAAGCAAGCATGACATGCAAGAAGGAAAAGGAAAGGAGGAAAGCCCACCCAGGATACCTCTACGTGTAGGTGACGTGCTCACAGTGAGGGAGAAACATGAGGCAGAAACAGTACGTTCACAAATAGTACGCAAACGTTGAGGTACAGCTACTGGCAACACAGATAGGCAACGGCCAGCCGGTAACTACCCTCGAACCGTAAGCGGTGTTGCCCTCTGGGGGTCCGCTCACGGCTCACGAAGGTTGGCCTCTGGGGCAACCTGGGTACCAACAGTCACGAACATTAATACGGAATACGACAGAAAACAGAAACCCCGTTTCTACGCGCGTGGGTAAGACAGGAAGGGCAAGAAGGAAATCAGGGAATCTCTAACTTCTTACCACGTTCATGGACGTCTAGCGTCCTTGAACACCCAACGATGGGTTAGGCGGTCCGGGAGGGCGCCCCGGCTGCGGCTATAGCTGTCTTGAGCGTTCCCGGACTCTGGCAACCGCCTATGCTGGGCGGGATGAAACCGGTCGGCTCTGGGCCTTAGCTTAGCTATACACGGCTCTGGGCGGCCATGTTAAACCACCCTAACCTAACCTCCGATAACCAGTGTAACGAACCCGTCCGGGTCGTGCGAAAGATCCTATGTTAGGGTAAGTTATTACGGAAATCTGGGTTAACCGCTCACCACTCTCCGGGAGTGGGATTAACGGAGCAGCTGCGGCATTTGCACTGCTGCGGCTCACTGTGATTAATATTGCATTAATCTACACAACCTACATTTAATATGGAGATACCAAATGCAGTTGGAATAATGCCCCGGGCTCGGACAGGTGACAATACACACTTTATTCCGAACCAAGAGGACGAGACTCTCGTCCTCGGACCAATTTCACCTAGGTCTGCCACCAAGCTGGCAAGTGGCGTCGACATGGCGCCGAGCTTCCACAGAATTCCGAAGCATGCAGTCCACACAATACCCTCGGGTCAACATCGACCCTCGCCTACAGAATCCACGCATGAGTACAAGATCTCAACCAGCTGTAAAGTACGCAGCGCGACGCGACTGCATCGGCCCCTAGAAGATCTGATACATCAGTTGACCTAGGCCCAAAATAACTCGTCCGAATCACACAACTGTCATAATTCCATACAAAAGTCCTGACCAAGGGACAATTCCCAAATTAGGTCCCAAAATGAGTCCCAAAGTCCTACGGACTATGACAACAAGCCAAAATCCATAATTTATTTCATTGTTGCGCCCGCTCTAAAGGCCGGGCCCGCAACACTTAGATATTTATTTGCTTATTTTTAACTTCGAAAAAGAAAGGTTTTCAACTCTTGTGTCTAACTCTGGCCACCCCCCATGCGCATCGTTTTGCCTATCATGACCAGACTGGATGCTGCAGACGCAAGTGCTCCCAATGGAACGGCCAACAATGGGCAAGGATGCAAGTGTGCAAGCTTTTGAAGCTGTTGGTGCTTCTATGGCACTTGTTCAGCCGTCCCCTGGAACCCAACGGGACTGCGTGTAATTCATTCATTACTTAGTCCCTTGGAACCGATGCCGGGGACTCTTCAGCTGGTAGCAGGGAGGGAATGAGTGTCATGAGATTTCGGTGGAGGTGCTTGCCCCTGAGGATAGCGGCTGCACTACCGCCTCCTCTGCCGTTACTGTAGAGGACAGCTCCGATGAGGATTATATCCCGATCTGGGACTATGTATGGTATATTAATGTATGGTTAAATTAAATTAAATTATAACATGCCTCCGTGGGGAGGTCATGTAGCACATATTTCATGATGGATGGGGTGGAGGAAGCGGCGTGATCGAACGATCCTAATTCTATCTAGAAAATCTAATGTATGGTTGAGGCATGATTAATTAATTAATGTACTCAGTGGGAGGGGAACATGAGATGGAATGGATAATGCTAGCTCAGATCAGAATGCTAGCTATCTAGTTCCGTGGACTTTTCGTGACATCTAGACTCGGCATGGACATTAAAATTAAATTAAATTATAACATGCCTCCGTTGGGAGATCATGTATATGCCATACTTGGTCACGGCGCGGAGTCCCCACAGGCTTGGGGACCGTGGTCTCCTTCATCACTACATGCCATCTATCCTTGCGCACCATCTGCCTCCATATTACAGATCGACAAACCAGGAGGCTGCCCGGGTGTGAGCCCGTCACGTCTAGTGTAGCACATGTCCATGCCGAGTCTATCACGAAAAGTCCACGGGTGGCGGCTCTGCCGCGCGCGGCCGGGGGCACGCCTGGTGAGGAAATATCGCCCAGGCTGGGCGGGCTTGGTGCCAGCTAGTCTATCTGATGTATCTACCTGATCTGTGCGGGCCAGGTGCCCGACTAGGCCCAGGCGCCTGTGCCTAATAATGTGGGAAACATAGGGCAAATCAGCGTACAAATCCTCATTACTAATGTGCAAACCAAAGGGGATGTTAAGGGCCTTGCGCAGCATCTTGGTGACGGCGCCGTCGAGTCGTTGCTCCAGCTCCTGCGTCAGTGTCCAGGTCTCGGCGCCGTAGGTCAGTCCTGATCGTCAGAATGAAGACCTTGAAGAGGTCACGCTTGACGATCCGGGGTAGGGCAGGGTTGCTCCACCAGCGGCGGTGGTCATGGAGGTGCGCCCACGCCATGCCGATCCGTGTCGTCATGTCGTCCTCGCAGTCGGGAAGCCAACTGCCGAGCAGCTTGAAGCGGCCTGAAGGAGGGTAGTTGACCTCGGCAGAAGATGGACATGACGGTGTTGCGCCCAGGACGGAAGCCCATTTGACTTTCCCCAAGGTGACAGTCGAGAGCAGAACGAAGGCGGTTGAGGATCATGCGCATGAACAACTTGACGGCACTCAATCTGGATGCACACTCCTTGATCGGTAGTTGGCGGGGTCGTCAGGGGAACCTTTGTTTTTGTAGAGCATGCATAATACACCGGGTAGCGGTGCATTTTCCAGGCAATGACCAGCGGCGCGTCGGCAAGCAGGATCCCGTCATTGAGGCATCATGATGCAGACGATAGTTTACTGTATAATTATTTTTCTAATGAGATTAGCATTGTAGTACTCTGTGACATGCCTATTAATTTATTAAACACGTGTTGCTATTGGGGAGCACCTCAGAGTGCTTTTAATTAATCCCTGAGGAGTGTGCACACTGCACAGCAGGCAGGGGGCAGAAAGTGAATTGAATTGAATTGTAACATAACTCCGTTGGGAGTATATGTAGCACATAGCCCTTGAGAGGGGGGATATGGCCTATCATACATCCTAAGCTACTTCCTGCAAGGGGGCAGAGACCCCCCCATTCCCTCATGCCACAGGCATGCCACGTGCACACAGGGTTCGCATGCAATCGGACCGGGCCGCTGAAACGATCCGGCATCCCCAGTGGGTGCAATAAAGCTTCGACATAGCAAAAGCACATGCGGGTGCAGTAGGGCTGCCCCATGTGGTCCAGTGGCCATAGATAGCTAGGTAGCTGGGAACTCGATCATTCAGATCGACGCCGCCAATGCCGAGAGGTGCTGCATCGTTTCGAGAAGCAGCCAGGGGAGACGTACGGTCAAGCCTCTTGAGGCGCTGATCCCTCAGGAGCAAGCTCCTTACCCAATTAACTGGAACTCGTAGGTACTTAGTTATAGATAGAACTGCGTGCCAGGGCACCGCCTTCCCCACTCACGGGACATAGCAGTGCACCCCCACCAGCTAGTCCTGCAGCCGGCCCGGCCGGCCGGAGTACCTCCGCCACAAGCACTGAGACCCAAAGAAGCCAAGGATCGACCAGCTCCTTACCCTCATGGGCCTGGTAGGTGAGGTAGAACTGCGTGGGTGTCACCGCCTTCCCCACTCACGGGACAAGGCGGCTCCCCCACCAGTTCTGCTCACCTTCCCCTCCCGTGAGGACAAGCAGCGGTTCCTCTCTCGTCGCAAGCGGTTGCACGACCTCACCTGGACGCTGGACGACGACCTGACCCCCGCTCAGCAGCAGCAGCGACGCGACCCGTGGCCGGAGTACCTCCGCCACAAGCAGGACCCCCACAAGCCCAAGGTGTACTGGAGAGGCGGGGACCTGCATGATCAACCACAAGATGTGGACGCCCCCCGCGCGGGCTAGACTAGCTAATAGCCCTAGCTTGTATCCATTGGTAGTCACTGCCGCCATGGCAGCCATGCTTAGAACGTGTGCCTAGCCGTGCCAACATACCTAGTCACGTGCACTGCTAACGCACGGTACACAACCAGCCATGCAGCCCTAGCTTAGTCCTTGTTGTACAGCCATGCTACGTCTTGGCTATGATCAGTTTACTCGCCTATGCTCCTTGTTATGCCATGCTCACACATGTGGGTCTTATTGCACCCACAGATTGCCGGATCGTTAACGTGTCCGTTTAGCTAACGTGCCCGAATGCAGCTGTGGCATGCCTATGGCATGAAGGAGACTGGGGGTCTCTGCCCTTTCTCCTGTTGTGCACACACAGGGATTAAAAGCACTTCGGTGCTCCGTGACTCCCCAACGGGAGCACGAGTTTAATTAATTAATTAATTAATTAAAGAAGCCAAAGGTGTTCTGGCGGGGCGGGGACCTGATCGGATCGTCAACAACCAGATGTGGAAGCACCCTATTCGGGCTATAGACTATAGCCATGTAGTCACACCCATGCTCGGGTGATATGCGACCTGGACATCGCCATTATCTCATAGTGCAATGCCAATGCAGGGGCAGAACGTAGCCGTACAATATTGCCCATCAATATTGCGTATAATCAGTAGCCAACGGACATCAGCCAGCCTAGCTAATACGTGCCACGCCTAGTGCTCACTGCTTGTTCGCTCACACATGCATCTCCGCCATAGCAATGCAATGCTCACACAGGGCATATTGCACCCACAGGGGCCGGATGCCCCGGATCAGTTTACTGTTAGATGCGGGGTCCGATTGAGCACCCAGCTGTGCCATGCCTGACAGTGGCGTGAGGGGAAGGGGGGGTCTCTTCCCCCCTACCTGTTGTGCACCGACTCAGGGAC
Source organism: Mesostigma viride (assembly GCA_009746045.1). Classification (NCBI taxonomy): domain Eukaryota; kingdom Viridiplantae; phylum Streptophyta; class Mesostigmatophyceae; order Mesostigmatales; family Mesostigmataceae; genus Mesostigma; species Mesostigma viride. Next base: position 176,010 of record RPFO01001269.1, read on the forward strand.
TTAGGTGCTCCGTGACTCCCCCATTGGGGAGCACATGTTTAATAATAATTAATTTATTAATTTACGCGTAACTGCGGCGTGCCCCCTTCTTGCTGTGCATCAAACAGGGATGAAAGGTACCTACTCAAAAAGTTTGTACCCTGCGACTCTCCCAGCGGAGGCACGTGAATGAATGAATGTTATAATTTAATTTAATTTAATTCAATTCTGGTGAGCTCATCCGCCACCCTGGGTAACGATGGGTAAGTGCTTCCCATTATCCCCCGTTAGCAAGTCCATGAGACAACCAGCGTGGGCCAGAAATCTACGTCAGCATATGGACATAGGTACTTCAACGCACACATTAAAATGGACTTACGATAAGGCACATACGAGTGCACCACAAGGTCCTCAGCGTCCTTCCAACAGAAGGATCAGGTTGGCCAATGGTCAGAGACAGCGGGCGAGCCAAACAGCTGGTGGTGACATGCTCAGATTCCACACATTTATTGTGTGGAATCTGGGCATGGCGACTTTCCACATGGCGAATTTCCAGACAAAGGCTGGCGAGCTCCCAGACAAGCAATCCTAGCTTCCGTCACTATCAGCTGCCACCTGGGCACCCACCGCCGCCTCTTGCCCCACGATGCTGGCATTCCTATTACCAGCAAGCATCCACAAGCTTTCTACTTGCCGGCATCCGGCACGGGAAATCCCGCATGCCCACGAGGGGTGCCCTCGGGAGCACCCCCCCTCCGGTCCCCGAACGAATACCACCCCCTGTTCTCATCGGCTGGCTTGTGTGAGGGACCAAGGGCTGAGCTGCCCTTTACTCTGGCATCCGCCACGTCTTCCACGGCCCCCCATGCCATGGCACCAATGCTGGCTGATGCCAGCGCGGTGCCATTCACGCCGCTGACACCGGCAGCCAAGGCCATGCTCCCACCCCCCTGGGAGCGGCCCGCCATTCCGGTGGTGCCTGCGTGGAAGCCGGGGCGTTTGATGGCGCCGGGTTGCACCGCCAGAACGCCCGCATCCACCGGGATGCGATGGACCACGTTCTTGATTCGGATGGGGCCATGCGTCGTCGAACGGTTCGGTCTATTTCCGTGTTCATGTTTGACCAACACGGCTTGATCTAGTACCGCGGCCCCGGCACTCAAAGCGTTGAGGCGGTCGCGGGGCTCCCCGCCTCCTTCCCTACCGTCGCCGGCATGGCCCGCTGCGACACCTGGCGCTCCCTGGGCACCCCCAGCAGGGCCTGGGCCTGCGCCTGCGCCTGCTGAAGCACTGGCCGCATCCAGCCCCGCCGACGCCCCCTCGTGCGGTTCATACTGGACAGGCTTGGACACTCGTGTGGTGCTGTCGCCTGGGCTGGACTCGCCTCTGGGTGCGACCTGTCCTTCCCCTCCCTCCCCTCCCTGGCCTACAGGCTCCCACATGACGGTCCCCCGTGTGCCCGCCACATCACCGCCACTGCCTGCTTCCCCGCTCCCTCCTCGCGGTGCAGTGCCCGCCGATGCGAGCATGACAGTACGTGCATCAATGCGGCGCTGTAAGAGGTCGGTTTCAAATCTTGTTCCATCATCCGCACCCTTCTCATTGCTGCGGTTATTTATAGGACTGCCGATCTCGCGCCCACCTCCAGTGTTTGCCTCCTCATGACTGCCACTCCACATGCCACCATTGCCACCGCCGTTTTGAGAATGAGCGATCCTCCCCGTGGCCGTCCCCGCCGCAGTGCCGTCACCCACATCAGACACTTCAACCGTGCCTTGCGCACTGCCCTCCTGAGCATGGGCATGGGAACGACCGTCCTTGATGGGACCGGCCTCTCGTGAATGCAAACCACCTCGCTTAAGGACACCAGCCTCATGGACATGGGGACCACCCTCCTCATGACGATGGGGGCCTGGGTGCTCCTCGCGGCCACCACCCCGGACACGCATGCTATTTATAGCGTGCGGGCGCGACGCCGCCACTGCCGCACGTAACGTCTCCTCCGCCCCCGCCCACCATCTCACTCCCCCCACATCCCCATCATCATCGGCCACATTTGGCACCTTCTCGCCATCCGCAAACACCGAGTAGTCCTTCTCCGCGGATGCTAGTGTTAGGGACTTGGCGATGACGCGCGCCATCGCCGTCGTCGCCGCTAATGCTATCAGACGGGCCATCTCAGGGTCCTCGAGCCCGTGCTTTGAGGGAGGTGCCAGCAAGGGGTGGCCCTTGCGGGCCCCGCCGCCGACCTTCTTGCTGGCGGCACCGTGGCCGCCAGCAAACGCGCGCTTTCCGACGCCAGAATTAGAAGACGCGGTCGCGCCGGCACGGATCCTCGCAGGCACACCGGAGGAAGAGGAAGAGGTAGGGGAGGAGGAGGAGGAGGGCGAAGAGGAAGGCCATGATGTGCCCCCAAGGAACCTCTTCTTTGCCTTCTTTAATGCTTGCGTAGGCGTCGCCGATGCCCCTCCATCGTGGTCCACCCCCACAGACCCGGATTCACCCATTTGACCCACTCGACCCACTTGACCCTCTTGATCCACTTGACTCCCCATTTGGGAATTCCCCAAACCAACCGGGTCCACGGCCCTCCCCAGTTGGCTTGTCCTCAAACCAAGCACGTCCAACGCCCCGCCCCCCACTACGCCCAGGGCCATGCCCCCCCTTGAGCCCAGTCCCCCGCCGCCCGCTGCGCCCGGGGACGCCTGGGCGGAGGCATCGGCCAGGGCCTGGCCTGGACTCGCCGGCGTGAGCGACCCCTGCGTCGTTAGAGTGACCACCGTCGTCGTGGTCGTGCGCGGCGTGCTCGAGCGCGTGCTCGTGGAGATTACCGTTGTTCCCACGGGCAGCTCGCCCCTATTAGATTTCTGCTCTAAGGGATCTGCCCGCTGCCCGTTCTCAGTGGGCATTGGCAGGTCCCCTGGTGCTGACCAAGCGGGGGACTCTGCGACGCGCTCTTGTTGGAATGCGGGAGGACCCGAGTCCGCCCCCACAGCCACGTTTGCTCCTGCCGCCAAGTAGGCTACCGACCCCCCCTCGCGCTGCCCCACGATTTCTTCTGCGGAATCTTTCCCTAACCCCGGCAAGTTTGCGGACGCCGCGAGGCCACTCGAATGGAACAAGGTCAGCACCGCCGCTGCTGCTCCACCTCTCTCTGATGATGGCAAACCTCTGTCGGATGATGACAGAGCTCTGTCGGATGAGGACTGCGCAGACCCAGATGACGAGGCTCCCTGGAAACCAGGCAACGAGGTCTCTGCGAATGGGAGGACGATGACGGGGGATGCCGACGGCTCCGGTGCCAGGTTCCAAGCGTCCAGGGACGATGACGATGATGAGGACGATAAGGAGGATCGGCCGGAGGGGGACAGCCAGGGTGGGGGTGGCGGCCCTGGGGGCGGCGGTTGTGCCGATTTCTCGCCAGCAGTGGAAGAACCCTGCGCGCGTGCAGACTTGGGATCCAGGACGCGCAGCAGGTCATCCAGCGTGGCCTTAGCAGCATGGTGGTGCCCCGACAGCAAAGGGGCTTCCTTCCCCGGATAATGCCCCGACAACAGAGCGGCCTCCTTTCCCACAGGATGGTTGGACAATGAAGGGGCCTTCGGTCCGTGTTGATGCCCTAACGCCGGAGAGATCGTCTTCTTCCTCCCAACGTGATGCGCCCAGAGGGGCACGATGAAGGCGTCGTCGTCGTCATCCTCACCCTCCCCCGTGCGCGCCCACCAGTCACGGCCCGTGCTGACGTGCTCCTCGAACATGAACGTCCCTGAGGGCTTCCCGCGTTGGCCCCACAGCGGGCCTAACACGTTGTCGTCGCCGCCGTCATCACCGCCATCGTCCTTGTCCTCGACTTCCGTCCAAACAGCTTCATCGGCGCTGGCATCCGCAACGTCGGCCGTCGCCATGCCGGACAACTGTGGATGATTGGTTGCATGTTGGTCGTACGCGCGGGCGTGGTTATTCGTGTCATGTGCGTGGGCGTGACTGTTCGTGTCATGCATGTGGGCGCGGCCCCTGAGATCGATGCCCTGGAGTGCCTGGACCACCTGGCGGAACCCGGGGTCGCTTTCCTTCCTGCGCGCGCCGAGGGATGTGCGTCGGGGGAGGGATCGTGGGTCAGGCACAGAAGAAGGGGGCAGGGCGACGAGAACGGAGTGGAACATGGACAGCGGGAGACGAATTGTGGGACAGGATCAGTGGGCCAGGCACAGGGGAGTGTTAGGAGATTGTGGGACAGGGTCAGTGGGCCAGGCACCACTTGAATAGGGGAAAGGAAGCAGAACGATAGGCAGCAATCTGTACAGTGGATAGGGAGCAGCAGGATTGACACCTTGGGAAGGAATCGATGGCCACTCATGGAACGTTTGTGGGTAAGTTGGATATGGAAGTCAACTCCGTCTACAGCTTGCTCCTTATCTCAAACTTGAATAGCACAGACTGATGATACTAACCATGTGTTTCCTCCTCTTCTAAGGAACTGCATACCACTACTTTGATTCATCGGCAAGCATCCCAGGGCATCACTCACTGTGCATGCGTACAGTAATTGCCACTAGGAGAGTGCACAAGTGGGTGGGGGGGGCGAAATGGGGGCGAAAGCAGCTGGTTCCATGCCCACCGGAAGCCTGCCCGCCCGCCCGCCCGCCCGCCCGCCCGCCCGCCTGCCCGCCCGCCCGCCTGCCCGCCCACCCGCCCGCCTGCCCGCCCGCCTGCCCCCCCGCCACCCACAGACACACACACACACACACACGCACACACACCAGCCAACCCACCCGCATGCACGCATGCGCACACCCGCACACACCTGCGGACAAGCGCACAAGTGCACACACATCACAAGTTGCCACGTTACACCTGGGCCTTGCCACGCCCTTTCCCTTACTTGCATTCAGCCTCTGTCCTATTTGCTTGTCCCGCCTATATATCGGCAATTAAGGGATGCATACTTCTGCTACATACCTGTAACTAAGGGATGCGGAGTTTTGCTACATACCTGTCACTAAGGGACGCATATTTCTGCCGCATACCTGTAACTAAGGGATGCGTAGTTTTGCTGCATACCTGTAATTAAGGGATGCATGGTTCTGGTACATACCTGTAATTAACAGATGCATACTTCTGTTTTGCGATGTCCAAGTTCCTTAACGCAGTGGCCAAGTCTTGCTCCACCGCCCACCGTTCATGCTGGAGGGCGTCCTCGCTCAGGAGCTGGCCCGGTTGCTGGCATAAGGGCGTGAGGGGGGATCGTATTTGCGCAAAGGGGGGAGGTAAGAGCAGCAACCAAGTCGTGCTGGAAGGTGTTCTCACAAGTTGCTCGGGAGGAGGGAACGTAGCGGCACAAGGGAGCCTGGCCAGGGAAGGTGGTTGCATGGACAATGGGCTTGGGGAGGGGGAATAGGGGCAAAGTACGGCAAAGGAGGAAGGGGGTGAAAGCAGGGAAGCAAGGCCAGGATCCGCTAACTGGGATGAGCGCCGAGAAGAGCAGCCATGAGGTATATGATAAGGTATATGATAAGGTATTTGATGAGGTTAATGATAAGGTAAATGATAAGGTATATGATAAGGTATTTGATGAGGTATATGATAAGGTAAACGATAAGGTATATGATAAGGTATTTGATGAGGTATATGATAAGGTAAACGATAAGGTATATGATAAGGTATATGATAAGGTAAATGATAAGGCAAATGATAAGGTATTTGTTGAGGTAAATTATAAGGCAAATGATAAGGTATTTGATGAGGTATATGATGAGGTAAATGATAAGGCATAAGAGAGCAAGGAAGTAGCGGGGCGAGCGTCGAGAAGGCAGTGATTAGGTATGTTGTACCAGAAGTTGAGAAAAAGAGTTTGCTGGAGAGTGTTCGAGCAGTGACATGCAACTGTGGGTCATTGACGTACGTGCCACGCGCATGACCGTTGACGTACGTGCTGACGTGCGTCATGGGAATGAATAATGATAGACGGAGGGGTAAGATCCAGGTAACCATACATGAATCATAATTATACATAATATTATATATAACCATACATGAATCATAATTATACATAATATTATATATAACCATACATGAATCGGCAGGGCCAAAGTTATTGGGGAGAGACACAACGTCAGCTGGATGGTAACACAAAAGACAGGCGAGACATTACGTGCGCGAATAGGAATGCCAAGGGCTCTGTTGACCCGTTGAAACCTGTCTACCCCTTTCTAAGTAGGGGGTGACATATGCACCACAATCCGGATGGGCTATTAAACAGCAAAACGCCTACAAAGAGGAATGACAGCCTTCCTGTCTGAGTATACAAGCAACCAATAGCAACAAATAAACCAATAAACAAGTATCACACACAGACCACACATAATAAGTATCACACCTAAGTATCACACCTAAGTATCACACATAAGTATCACACATGAGTATCCAGACACACATAATATAAGTATCACACACAGACCAGGAGCGGGAGTGGTGGGTTCCCTATAACAACGGGGGGATGCAAGTACTCATAGAATGAGCATGCATCAAAGAGATCTACTCACTCAATATATTATAAATTAAAGTAAGTACTTAACTCATAGAAAAAGATATCCACTCGGGTATGCACACACCAGAAGTTGGATGGTTGGATTGCCCCCTGACAGTCGCTGCTGGCGCACCAAATCGGACACGAGGCCCGCCGCAACGCCACGCTGGCGCTCGTCCATCTGCAAACCCATTGTGAGAATGTTGAGGGGCAATAAAACGTTGAGGGGCAATAAAACGTTGAGGGGCAGAAATGGAAAACTTGCGTGGTGAGGGGAAGGTCGAGGGGATGTGAACAGAATACTAGTACTTAGGTGAGGGGATATGAACAGAATGCTAGTACTTAGGTGAGGGAATATGAACAGAATACTAGTACTTAGGTGAGGGGATATGAACAGAATGCTAGTACTTAGGTGAGGGGATATGAACAGAATGCTAGTACTTAGGTGAGGGGATATGAACAGAATACTAGACTTACCTCCACCATCAACAGGCAGTGCCCTGCCACACATGTACTGTGGCGGCACTCATCCACATGCGGACCATGGTGAAAATATTATAGAACACGCATGTGGGAAGGTTCCTCACCGAGACGAGCAGCGCCTGCAGCAGGTAGCGCGCCTCCACCAGCTGCACGTCGCGCTCCGCGACGCCCACGTCGCGCGCTTTGTACACTGGCGCACGCAACGGGGTCCAGAAACCGACGCGGCGAAGAGTTTGGTTCAGCGAAATTGGTTGGCAAAGTGACACTTCTTGGCATGAAAACAGGGGCACGAACGCCAAGTTAGAAAACGCACCCAATCCATATCAAAAGACACAAAAACTGTGCGATATGTTCAGAAGTAAGAAAGGGTGTCCGTGGTAAATGTGGCCATAATCAACGTGACCATAAATATGCCAATACTACTAAAGACCACATCGCAAGGAGAGGTCTGTCATCGTTGCGGGTGAGATGCCTGCAACATCCCAGCACAATTGTAGCCGAATCAAAACAGAAATAAAAAACACTAAGGTATACTCAGGCGCCATCATCACTCATCTTATAATCATTGATGTCATAATCATTCATCTCACAACGCACAGTGCGGGTATTTTTCCATATTTTTCCCCCCTCTCCGCCTTGTGCTATCTAGTTACTACTTACATTACTGGGAAACGAGTATAAATTATGTACTGTAGTTTGTAATAATAGGCGCACAGCCGCGCAGTTTATTGCTCCGCCTTGCGCTCTCTATTCCTTAATGATATTTCTGAAAACATATTGATCTTAAATACACGCACATCGCAGGTACTGCTCCGACTTCTGCGTCTCGCTGGCCAGCCGGTCGCGGCAGTCCTCCGCGTTCGCCTGCGAGCAGGGACCCCAGGAGCGAGGGGTCCCAGAAAGGGGGAAAATGAGAGAAAGAAAGAGAAACGGAAGAGGGGGGAGGGGAAGGTAATTACAACGGGCAGAAGATACAAACCCGTGTTCTTATATTCAACGGGCAGAGGAATGGCTGGAAGAAATCCAGAGCCGCGGTGTGAGAAGAAGAGCCGGTTGGAACAGAATCAGGAAAAATTAATGTTAACAGCTATATTATGTGGTAGATGAGAAGGAGAAGAAGGTGGTGATGAGAACAGAACGAAGTGGACATGTGGGTGGCCAGATAATGGAATGGGGGGAACTCATTGACACGGTCACGGATACTAAATGAGTCAACAAAGTCAGCAAACTAACACATGGACAGTGAGCTGCTACCGCCCCGGCAACTGCGATCAAAACAGGAGAGGTGCTCGATTGAAACAGGACGAGTGCTCGATCGAAACAGGGCAGGTGCTCACTGACTCCGGGTTCATTACTATCAGGTTCATTCCCGAATACATACACCGCGATCGGGTTCATTACTATCAGGTTCATTCCCGAATACATACACCGCGATCGGGTTCATTACTATCAGGTTCATTCCCGAATACATACACCGCGATCGGGTTCATTACTATCAGGTTCATTCCCGAATACATACACCGCGATCGGGTTCATTACTATCAGGTTCATTCCCGAATACATACACCGCGATCGGGTTCAGTACTATCAGGTTCATTCCCGAATACATACACCGCGTGTGCAGGCGATCGCGTTCATTACTATCAGGTTCATTCCCGAATACATACACCGCGTGTGCAGGCGATCGCGTTCATTACTATCAGGTTCATTCCCTAATACATACACCGCGTGTGCAGGCGATCGCGTTCATTTCCTACGGGTGCAGGCGTTCCTTCCCTACGACACCGCGTGTGCAGGCGATCGCGTTCAGTACTATCAGGTTCATTCCCGAATACATACACCGCGTGTGCAGGCGATCGCGTTCATTACTATCAGGTTCATTCCCGAATACATACACCGCGTGTGCAGGCGATCGCGTTCATTTCCTACAGGTGCAGGCGTTCCTTCCCTACGACACCGCGTGTGCAGGCGATCGGGTTCATTACTATCAGGTTCATTCCCTAATACATACACCGCGTGTGCAGGCGATCGCGTTCATTTCCTACGGGTGCAGGCGTTCCTTCCCTACGACACCGCGTGTGCAGGCGATCGCGTTCATTACTATCAGGTTCATTCCCTAATACATACACCGCGTGTGCAGGCGATCGCGTTCATTTCCTACGGGTGCAGGCGTTCCTTCCCTACGACACCGCGTGTGCAGGCGATCGCGTTCATTACTATCAGGTTCATTCCCGAATACATACACCGCGTGTGCAGGCGATCGCGTTCATTTCCTACGGGTGCAGGCGTTCCTTCCCTACGACACCGCGTGTGCAGGCGATCGCGTTCAGTACTATCAGGTTCATTCCCGAATACATACACCGCGTGTGCAGGCGATCGCGTTCATTACTATCAGGTTCATTCCCGAATACATACACCGCGTGTGCAGGCGATCGCGTTCATTTCCTACGGGTGCAGGCGTTCCTTCCCTACGACACCGCGTGTGCAGGCGATCGCGTTCATTACTATCAGGTTCATTCCCGAATACATACACCGCGTGTGCAGGCGATCGCGTTCATTACTATCAGGTTCATTCCCGAATACATACACCGCGTGTGCAGGCGATCGCGTTCATTTCCTACGGGTGCAGGCGTTCCTTCCCTACGACACCGCGTGTGCAGGCGATCGCGTTCATTACTATCAGGTTCATTCCCTAATACATACACCGCGTGTGCAGGCGATCGCGTTCATTTCCTACGGGTGCAGGCGTTCCTTCCCTACGACACCGCGTGTGCAGGCGATCGCGTTCATTTCCTACGGGTGCAGGCGTTCCTTCCCTACGACACCGCGTGTGCAGGCGATCGCGTTCAGTACTATCAGGTTCATTACTTGTGCTATATCAAAACAGGACAGGTGCTCGATCGAAACAGGACAGGTGCTCCTTGACTCCGGGTTAAGTACTAGCAGGTTCATGGCCTCGTACATCCATCGGGTAGGCAGGCTGCAACCTACTAGGAAAGATGTTGTACACACCAGATCATATGCCGCCGCTGCGCAGGGTACCGGGCTAGAGAGCATGCAAGACCCAGCCGGGGACACGTACATGACAAGGCAAGGCACGTCACCGGCGGGCGGCATTTTACCTGCGCGGCCTCCTTGGACGTGGCCACTTCTCGCTCCAGGCGCTCGCTTGTCTGCGTTCGAGCCCAAGAGCAGTACCCAAGTGGGAACGAGGCAGAGGGGAAGAAGATTCGTCCCCCGCAACACACTCGCATGGTAAGGTAAATGCAGGGCAGATTATAGTTAAATCATATTCAGTATTAAACTATGCATATTGTAAGGTGTGGTCCGGATTCTCCCGATTTCTGGCCTGCGCTGGTTGTCTCCTTGATATTGTAAGGTAAATGCAGGGTAGATTATAGTTAAATCATATTCAGTATTAAACTATGCTTATAGTAAGGTAAATGCAGGGCAGATTATAGTTAAATCATGTTCAGTATTAAACTATGCTTATGGTAAGGTAAAGGCAGGGCATATTATAAGCGCGCGTAGAATAACGAAATCATTCATTCATGGGGGCATAGTTGACACAGACCATGCAGACACCTTGGCAAAGTATCAAGCAGCCAAGTCAGCAGCTATCAAAGTAAGGACTTAGCCACCTACACAATTTTGAAGCTATAATGAACTTGTAACTGCGGAGTGCAAACGCTTCCTTTGATATACAAGCCCACCTACATGGCACTGCCATCAGCTTCTTTGTGACATACGTCCCCCCATCGACATGCATAAACGCAAAATTAATATTATTATTATTATTATTATTATTATTATTATTATTATTATCATTCCTAACGTAAGGTGCCATTCAGTGCCCCCATGACCCACGACTGTTCTACACTACCCACGACTGTTCTAGCAAAATAATGACAAAAACACAAGCTTCGAAAAGTAAAACTACCGGCTGCCTCATCGAAGGATTTCTGGAATGCTCACCTCTGATAGCTCCCTGTGTAGCTGCCTGAAAGCGTCCACGCATATACGCACACATAGCCACACACAGACACGTGCACGCACACACACACGCATACACAAGCACAGAAGAAGTCAGTGATTACGCCATAAGCAATCGCTCGATAGGATACATCTATATCATGGAGATAGTACTATACTAACAAAATCACTTCCATATTTAAATAGACACCAGTCTACAAAAAGAAAATACTACTATAACAAAAAAGGGGCTGCTTTGCGAAGCCGTAGAAGCATGTCAGTCGTAGCATGTCAGTCGCCCACCCAACACCAAACATGGGAGGCTCGACTTGGCCAAGGACACCCATTAATTAATAAGCACGTGACTGCGTCACGTGGGTGGACACCCATGCGGAAGCGGAACACATGCCATGCGCCGTAGCAGCCACGCCCTAGTAGTCTGCCCCCTGAACGGCAATGCCTGCCTACATACTACAACAACATGCGCCCAACTAGGGCCCATTGCCCTACCTACTACAAGCATTACACCAAATAAGCAAAAAAATCACGATTGCATCCGTCGTACCGATGGAGGTCCCATCGACCCCTAATACACAACACCCAACCGGACAAGCATGGCCCACCTGCACCTAAAGCCCACCCTGCACAACCAGGGCACCCACCACCTCCATACCCGTACCCCTGCGTCCTGCGCCTCCTTATACCTGCTCTCGTCACCTGAACAAGTGGGCTGCCTGACTAGACCGCCCGCATCCCCTACACCCATACGCCCACACAGTGAACTGTACGTGCATACGGCCCCTGCCGACAACCCCCCATCCCTTATAATCCATGAAGAATAAAACTTGTCATCCATGAAGAAGAAAACTTATAACCCATGAAGAAGAAAACTTATAACCAATGAAGAATAAAACTTATAATCCATGAAGAATAAAACTTATAATCCATGAAGAATAAAACTTATAATTCATGAAGAAGAAAACTTATAATCCATGAAGAAGAAAACTTATAATCCATGAAGAAGAAAGCTTATAATGCAGGAAGAAGAAAAAGCCCGCGGCTGCGTCACGTGAGTAGCAAGAAAGGAGCCTTTGACCCCGTCTACACGAATGACCCATACCTGTGGTCCTACACTCCCTACAGCCCCGTACATCCGCTACATACCCCACCATCTCTGCCCGCCCACATCCCCCCCATGCAAGACACCTACCGGATCCTATCGGCTTGCGCCGCCATCTCCTCGCGCATCTGCGACAGCTCGCCACGCAACCCAGCCTCTCGATCAGATGAGTCCTCCATCTGGGTGGCAACAGGTGGCAACAGGTGGCAACAGGTGGCGATGGTTGGGTGGCGGAGGTTGGGTGCCGGCGAGGGGTGGCGGTGAGGGGTGGTGGATGGGTGGTGGATGGGTGGTGGCGACAGGCGTTAGTGGTGGGTGGCAGATTTAGTGTACAGTTACAGGGGGCCAGCACAGGCATGGCATGACCCAAAAATAAGACAGATACTGATTATAAATACTGATTGCAATACACCACGAAAAAATAGTTTGTCACAAGCAAGCTGCCGTTTTGTTTGCTTTCAGCCACTATTTGTAAAAGGACGGTTCTCGTGCGGAATAAAGACTCGCCGCAACGGTGACAATTCTGATAACATTATTACATTCAAGGATCTCTAACAATTCTCCCTGAAAAATCCTGACCAGCGCAACCAGCGTTGAGAAACCATCGAAAGTGCCGACTGCAACACTTTGTTAGGATAGCAGGATTGGAGTATCGTGCCAATCGCCACAACTGTATTACGACAGCGGTACTGGCGCATCATGCCGACTGCGTGTGTCCGACAAGGCTCCAAGAAGTGGCCAGACCAGCACAAGTAAGTGCAACAGCAAGTGGGGCGAGCACCACAAGCAAGCATCCACACAAGGAAGCATCCTCACAAGCAAGCGAACACCACCAGCAAGCCAACACTACAAGCAAGCATCCACACACGCAAGCGAACACCACAAGCAAGCCAACACCACAAGCAAGCATCCACACAAGCAAACGAACACCACAAGCAAGCGAACACCACAAGCACGCATCCTCACAATCAAGCGAACACCACAAGCAAGCAAAAAAAGCAACGCGGCCGACGCACGCTGAGATTCAACCGAAGAAGACCGGCCATTCCACAAGCACACCCTACAAGGAGATACCAGTTCCCTGCGCCAGCGCCCAGGCCCTACCTCCTTCTTGTGGAGCCCTTCCCTGTGTTCGCACGACTCGATTTCCGCCCTGAGGAATGCAAAACCAGGGGTACCGTGCATGCATGGATAGACAGCACGCAGAATTCAGCAACAACGAAGCACGGAACACTCTGGGACGTTTCAGGGGTGTTATCGTGACCGAACGAGCTTACATCTGAATCAACTCGTAAAGAGAAACAGCTTACCTCCACCGCGCCATGCCCGAAACCATCGAGATGACCAGGGTTACCACAGCCACGATAGCAGCCAGGCTGCGAAGAAACGCCCAGTACCGGAGGTGGCGGTGGCGGGTACCCACGGGCGGCATATCCGCCGGCAAAGCCAGCATCAAGTGCGTGGGAACTGCCGGCTCCCGATGTCGTAAGAACACCTCGGGCGAGCCCGGGGCCCAAGGAGTAAAATCCGTGCTAAGTCGATTGTGCATGTTTGCGGGGCGACCTGTTCGATGAGGCACGTTGTCATGCTCCATCGGGGACTTGCCCCCCAGCTTGGGGCATCATGTTCAATGCATGCTAATTCAGGCCATTCCAACGACACGTCTAATTACGTGATTTCAACCCATGGTTTTCGGTTGCCCGAACACTGCCGCCGCTTATAGCCATCTAAACTGCCGAGGATAGCACCCACTTTAACACCGTCGTGGCCCCACAACGTTGGACTAACTTTCCCAGGTGTTTCTGCAAATTCATGATCGTTTCTCAACCTGTCACGTCGAATTTGTGCTCGTTGACATGCTGCATTAAGAAATTTGCGACCAAGAAAGATTACTTGCACCTCGGTAATGGTGGATTTATTTGACAACCGCTTCTTTCGTGTCCACCATAGCTACACAAACAAATGTCCAACAATAAACTCGAACACGGGTGCAGTAGTATCGACTGTCGACTGTACTTACGTACGCACGAACCGCCCTGATGACGAGGCCTTTCCAAGCTAACGCGACTACGAGAGCTAGTGCCTCTACCTAGTGCGCGAGTCAACCTTTCCCCGCAGGCCGCAGTTACCCTCTTGATCCTGACAGGTCAAGCCTTCATCACCTCACCTCGTAGTTAGGCCAGGATTGAGATGAGACTGAGAAGACATATTTTTAATCATAATTGGGATCAGGTTGGGATACCTATTCGGTATTCGTTTTTCACCAAACACAATAGCCACTCTGGAGGAGTTTAGCCTGTTATAGCCTTATAGGACAGCTGAACTGGCTGTTGACGGTACAGTTATTGATCGGGCGAGTTGGCACTTGGCAGTTGGCAGATCCGCAAGACGAACTCCGCAGAATGAAATATAGACTATTTTATTAGGGGCGGAGCCCTAGGGGATACACTTTTTATCTAATATAACCTCCTATGTAATCTAGTTGAATTTGCATGAAGGTTTCACGTGGGCAAACGTCGCTCGCTGTTGGGATAAGTGCCGCGAAATCTAGGCACGTTAAGCCGTGGGTGTCGCAACAGCAAGCACAGGCTCGCGCATGCGAGCTCGGCCATTTCTGCCCGTGCTTATTTGATTCACCAGCACATTGCCTCGCAATTTCCAAAGCCGTGACGGGCTCGATCAACTCAAAGAATCGCTTCGAGCACATCCCAATCCGCAGGAAATTGCAGGCCAGCTAGCTAGCATTTCTGCCCGGAGGTAGTGATTCGCATTCTTGAGGTCGGGAATCATTTATTTAGTGACATAGTCGCGTAGTTCACCGGCATTAACGATGGCAGTTGGCGATAAAGATGCAGACGTGGAGAAGGCGCCACTTCTGCCCGCCGCAAAGGCTGGTCCCGTGGAGGAGGAGGACTTCGTCATGTTCGGCATCAACATCACTCTGAAAGGCGCATGGCGGTTTGCATTCTTGTCGGCCGGCTCGATTTTCTGCGCCATCGGCTTCGCCGCGCTGCAGGCAAGTTACGGGCAAAGTTGTGCCAGGTGCATTGTCGGTAGCTGGCTCCCGTCAGAAACTCGGCCGACTTTAACGTAAAGGAAAACCTTCAGGAGTTCATGGATGCCGACCGCGCAGCTAGCGGTGTTCGTAACTTCGTTCCAGAAACGCCAGAGAATTCTTTTGTTTATCAGCCCGCGCCCAGGCATTGCCCTGTACTCTCATATACTGGCTTTCATCTCTTACCATGGAACCGTACACGTGGAGCCGCATACTGTATACACGTTCTCGTACTTGAACACGGGTGCATGGCAGATGCGCGCCATGACTGTGTCAGAAAACTGAACACATCCTTGCAGGGCCTCCCCGTGATAAGAAGCACACACAAGAGTTGAAAACATTGGTTTGCAGATGTCATAGAGCCTGATAAGCAAAAGCTGACATAGTCACGTGCTTTGAGTTCAGTTTAATCAAGAGAGCCTGGTAAGCTATGCGGTGAAGTTTCCCCAGTTTTCATTGTTTTCCCCAGTTTTCAACCACCCTGGATGGAGAGTACTGCCGCCGGTACTTATGCATATCAAGCCATGGATCCATGGATATATAAGGAATGCCCGACTGGCGCTGCTTATTAATGAATCTACCTAGGAAGCTGCTTACGCACCTGCCTCTCTTTGGGCCCATGTAGCATTTGTTTAGCAGTACAGCCCGGGGCAAAGAAACAAACCAATTGTGGGATAGACACAAACCCACGCGGTTCCCCGCCTGCATTTCACTCTAGGTACTCATTCCAATCACACCACCTGTGCAATTGATTGAGCCGGTGGTCCAGAAATGTGTTCATGTTTGGAAAGCACATTCCTATTGGAAGGCTCATTCCTGTTGGAAAGCACATTCCTATTGGAAAGCACATTCCTATTGGAAAGCACACTCCTACTGGAAAGCACATTCCAATTGGAAACACACTCCTATTGGAAAACACATTCCTATTGGAAAGCACATTCTTTTCGGAAAGCACATTCCTATTGGAAAGCACATTCCTATTGGAAACCACATTCCTATTGGAAAGCACATTCCTATTGGAAAGCACATTCCTATTGGAAAGCGCATTCCTATTGGAAAGCGCATTCCTATTGCAAAGCACATTCCTATTGGAAAGCACATTCCTATTGGAAAGCACATTTGAGATGGCAGAAAGGGAATACAGCTCGGCTTCACCCCACGCACCGATAGAGATCACGTACCAGGCATTTTCGTTGCCCTCTCCTTGCACCGTCGAGGTCAGTGAGAGCCGTACCCCAGAAACTATGCTTGGGAGGGCACTGTACTTAGGAACCAAACCTGTGCACCATAGCCGACATCTGGGGAAGGGGTGGCCCTAGGCAAGCCTAGGCCAGGAACTATACACTCACCAAATGTCAACATTGCCGACTTCTACTCAAACATGTTTAGTAACACACATACATGCTGTCCCTGTCTAGTCCTGCCCACCCCACCCCCCCAACCCCAACAGAAAACACCCAGATGCATAATGGTGTGCTCCGAATCGCCAGCTTCCACCAGTATATCATCTTCCTCCTTAATACTACACACCTCTCCATCTCTGTCCGTCCCTTGAAAACACCCCACCACACACGGCACGACACAAATGCCTGTTTTGCATTGGGAACTTTGACAGACTGACAAGTTTAGTACCAACGTCATCATTGACTCTTGTTCCTCTGCGTCCACCGTTGTGTCTCTATCTGGAAGCGACGTTCACGTCTAGTGCCAACTATCATAATTATCTATGGTTCTTCCGCCCCGGCATTTGTGTCTCTATCTGGAAAGCAACGCTGTGACCATACACCAAGAACTCGTGTTCCCCATCGCGAGTTTCCGCCAGCTTTAGCATCTCTCTAGCTAAGAACATCTGTATCTGTTTCTTCCTAGCTGTATCTGTTTCCTCCTACCTGCATCTGTTTCTTCCTTTCCTTTATCGGTCACACCCCGCCATCACACTAAGCAACAGAAGGGTGTGTCCTGCATCGCTGACTTTCACTATGAGAGCACATGTATGTACGAACGATCTCTGCCCCATTTGGATGTTTGTTTCTTTCCTCTTTTTCCGTAATCCACTAATTGAACACGCACTAACGGTCTCGGCCTTTTTCTTTCCGTCTTTTTCCTTGTTGGTAACCACCCACCATATAACCGCCCACCACACACGAAAAAGCAGGAGGGCGTCTTCCGCATCGCCGGCTTCCACTACGGCGGCTGGATGACGTTCGTGACCTCGCTCTGCTTCGCCCTGTGCGGTGCCGTGGAGCTACTCCACATGGGGGAGCTGCGCATCCGGCGCGGAGGCATGACCGACTACGTCCTGCTGTCCACGCTGACCGCGGGAGGAATGTACCTCACCAACTGGTCGCTCAATTACCTAAATTACCCGACCCGCGTTGTCGCCAAATCCAGCAAGCTTATTCCGGTAAGTGAAAGGGCTCGATCTTAATTAAGAACAGCAACCACCGTTAATTGTGATAATCATAATGACAATAATGATGATGATAATAATGATGATGATGACGATAATGACGATAACAATGATGAAAATAATGATGATGATCATGATGATGATGATGACGGTTAGGATCCTCTTCTGACTCGTCCCAGTATCTACAGTGCCCTAGTAGTGGTTAATAGAGGATATGGACGGTGTTTGGTGTGATTAGCCAGAGGGGGGCTGGGGGCGATTAGGCATCTGACCTGTCGATGCCCGTTCTCTCTCTCTCTCTCTCTCTCTCTCTCTCTCTCTCTCTCTCTCTCTCTCTCTCTCTCTCTCTCTCTCTCTCTCTCTCCTCTCTCTTCTCTCTCCCTCCCTCCCTCCCTCCCTCCCTCCCTCCTCCCTCCCTCCCTCCCTCCCTCCCTCCCTCCCTCCCTCCTCCCTCCCTCCCTCCCTCCCTCCCTCCCTCCCTCCTCCCTCCCTCCCTCCCTCCCTCCCTCCCTCCCTCCCTCCCTCCCTCCCTCCCTCCCTCCCTCCCTCCCTCCCTCCTCCCTCCCTCCTCTCCCTGTCCCTCCTCCCCCTCCCTCCCTCCCCTCCTCCCTCTCCCTCCCTCCTCCTCCCTCCCTCCTCCCTCCTCCCTCCCTCCTCCCTCCCTCCTCCCTCCCTCCCTCCCTCCCCCCTCCCTCCCTCCTCCCTCCCTCCCTCCCTCCCTCCCTCCCTCCCTCCCTCCCTCCCTCCCTCCCTCCCTCCCTCCCTCCCTCCCCTCCCTCCCTCCTCCCTTCCCTCCCTCCCTCCTCCCTCCCTCCTCCTCCCTCCCTCCCTCCCTCCCCTCCCTCCCTCCCTCCTCCCTCCCTCCCTCCCTCCCTCCCTCCCTCCCTCCCTCCCTCCCTCCCTCCCTCCTCCTCCCTCCCTCCCTCCTCTCCCTCCCTCCCTCCCTCCCTCCCTCCTCCCTCCCTCCCTCCCTCCCTCCCTCCCTCCCTCCCTCCCTCCCTCCCTCCCTCCCTCCCTCCCTCCCTCTCCCTCCCTCCTCCCTCCCTCCCTCCCTCCCTCCCTCCCTCCCTCCCTCCCTCCCTCCCTCCTCCCTCCCTCCCTCCCTCCCTCCCTCCCTCCTCCCT
>RPFO01001232.1:0-25124 GCA_009746045.1 Mesostigma viride
GCACTGAGGTACTGCCCTTGATTGCGCGCCTTCATGATTCGCAGACCAAGGGTCTGCTTCTGTGGTTTTGCGCTCACCCTCGCGTCGTTCACTGGCTCCGGGGCGCTCTTCCGGCTCAGGTCCGGCTGGCCGCCGAGGGCCACGACGAACGCATCCAGTCGGCCTTGGCGCAGCTGGTCCCGGGCCCCGACCTCCCGCCACATGCTATTCGCATTGCCTCCCTGCCTGCACGGATGGGTGGCTGTGGTCTGACTCGTGCCGCCCGGCTGGCCCCAGCAGCATTTTTGGGCTCCGTCGCTCAGTCGTGGGCGGAAAGCTGCCGGCTCCTGCCCCTTTTCCCTAGCCTAATATGGATTTGTACTACAGCACTAGTACAAATTGGTTTTTTTTCAACATTGTTATTTAATGCCTCTCATAGGTCCAAAGCATGGAGGTCAGTGTCCCAACATGTGGTGACACCGTGACACCGTGACACCGTGACACCGTGACACCGTGACATCACAACACTAGCATTTCACAGTTTGTATGATGTCACATGGTAATGTGACGTTCAGCACTGGTATCATGATGTCCACATGTAAGCTAAAGCGCTGCCCAACATGACGTGACACCGTGACATCATGACACCGTGACATCGTGACACCGTGACACCGTGACATCACAACACTAGCTAGCATTTCACAGTTTGTATGATGTCACAAGGTAATGTGATGTACAGCACTGATATCATGATGTCCACATGTAAGCTGAAGCGCTGCCCAACATGACGTGACACCGCACGACATCATGACACCGTGACATCGTGACACCGTGACATCGTGACACCGTGACATTGAATCTTGCTATGTATGGAGATATCGTTTTTCACTTCTCTAACTTGAGTAATGCAAGCACAAGGCAACATAATTAGTTTTGAACCCCTGAAAAGAAAGAACCTTACATGCCCTACGTCTCAGAACACTGTTGCATCATGCATGACACCAGGACACGGTGACAAAGTGGCATGGCACAAGATACAACTGCATTTGACACCAAATATTGATAAGGCTAAACAACTAGCCTTCATTCCTAAATAGCCATGCATGCATCACATTCTGTACTGAAATATGACATGGATCTACTAAGTCAACCATGCAGTCACATGTGAGTCTCAAACCATTAAAACAGGTATGCGCATATGTGTATTCCATCTGGGTTTGATGCCCAGGCGCATACCATTAATTAGACAACTAGTCCAAAACAATGCATGTCTCACTTAATAGTCATCATAATACACATCTTGTTCCAGATTGTTTGCATCTTGCTGATATGACGGACCGTGCGGCCTTTTCCGCGGTGGAGGGACTTGTGGCTGTGGGGGCCGGGGGCGCTGTGAGCCCGCATGCCTTCATCAAAGTTGCTACGACGAGGATCCCTTGCAGAACTTCCCTCAGCCTTCAGCCTTGCCTGCCGAAGCGGCGACCTCCTTAGAGGCTGAGAGGGGGGGGCTGCATAACCGTGTGCGCCTTCACTGTAGCGTGGGAAGGTCTCTGACCCTTCCGCGCGAATATATTGTTGCATGCCGCGACCTTGACGCTGGCCATACGGATCTGCTGACCCCTCACCGTGAGTATCATGCATGCTGGCGGGGTAGGAGGTCTTGGCTGGCTGCCTGCCAAAGCTAGGCTGGCTAAGCCTGCCCTGGTCATAAGGCATGTCGTACATGTTCAGGCCTAGCTCGCCGTACGGTTCACTGTCATAGTCCAGCCGCCTTGCTTCATCGAGCACGGCAGGGCGCGTGGCGCGGGGCGCTTGCTCACGGTATGCCGGCTGAATCTCCATCACCTGATTGCCGGCGTAGCTTTCACGGCGCCACAACGTGAGAGGCCCCGCAGGCATCGGAGGGGTTGGCTGGCGAAACTCCATGCCGAGGCCAGTGCTTGAGGGTGCAGCACTTGCTACAGGGGTTGACGGCACTCGTTGCTTTTCCAAAGAATCAACCCTCGCAGTTAGAGCTGCAATCTCATCCCGCATTTTCTCGATCTCAGCTTTCTCGGGGGCGGCTGGCTCTGCCAGAGATTTGACCTTTGCATTCAAGTCAGCGATCTGCGCAATCACGGAAGGCGGTTGCTGCTTCTTCTTCTTCCCGGCTTCCTTCGGAAACCCCACCCAGGCTTTGAGTTCCTTGATTGCCCCCTGCGCTGCTTCTACCACGCGATTGATGGGCGCCAGCCACTCTGCCGGGGGAGCTGACGGCATCACATGCTCGGGCGGCGGTGCTGACTTTGCCACGCCAGATGACGGTGCCCTCCCGCCTTGGTAATCAAGCTGGCGCCGCCGCAAGTTCCGCTCACTGGGCGCCGGTCGCGCCTTTGAGGCGCGCTTTGCTAACTTGGGGAGCGGTGACGAGTGTTCCTCGCTGCCATTGTCAGCCCCGGCCCCTCCCCCACCGTCGCGCCCCTCTTCCTCCTCCGCCTCTTCTTCATCCTCCAGCTGATATAGTCGACATGATCGTCGCCCTCGCGCACATCGTCATCGTCAGCCCCAGGTGGGTGGACAGTGATCACCTGAATTGTGCAAATGCATGCGTAAAAGGATCGACATCCGCAACAAGAATATGAGGAAGTCAGCAACTCAATGACTAATTAATATGAAAAACCTTGGTAAACAAAAGATCATAAGTGCACTGGCTTTGCGCATGGTTGCAGGCGGGTTGCACACAAAAGGCATAATCTATAGCAAAGGGAATATTAACAATGTAAGACACATAAAACACTTACACGATAGCCCTGCTCCGCCTTGCTGGTGCCGTTCTTCAATTGGTTGGTACGCGACTCTGGAAGCTGGAAGACTGATGCGATGTCCGAGATTGCATCCGCCAGGGTAGCACTGGATGTGCTATGCAAGCTGGCAGTTGCTACCATGTCGACGGTGAGCTGGAATGGACGGCACCATGCCACGTAAATGTCCCCAGCCGCGAAGGAGGTCACCTGCCACCCCCCATCCTCGTCGTCGCGAAAGATCGGACGCACCAGCGCCACGTATGACGCGCGGTCACGGGCGACGCTGGGTGGCCTCACCAGGGCGAGCCCGACGATTACCAGCCGCGCAGTAATGTTGCCCAAATCACCGGCGTGCAGGTCACGCATTATGTCCTCCTCTGCATGTGTGCAGACGTCACCGATGCAAAACGTTGTCACCTTCTGGGTGCTACCAGAGCTAGCTGCCGTGAACGCAACGCACAGCTGAGGCCAGTCTGTCTTGGTCTCTAGCTTGACGTTGCCAAACTTGTCATTAAGCAGCTTGGGGAAGTCGTGCGCTGGTGTGATGTCGCCCTCGTCAACAGAAACCTGCGGCACCCCATCAATGCACCTGGGTGCTGGGAACGCCTTTCCCCAAGTCCAACATCCGAACGACAGCCGGCTTGGAAGCCGTAGGAGCTCTGGAAGGGATGCTCGAGCTGGCTCCCTGCATGTGCACCCCCAAATATCCGAGGTATTTCACCAGACGCCTCCGAGGCACTGCGTCCGATGATGCC
This sequence comes from Mesostigma viride, assembly GCA_009746045.1. NCBI lineage: Eukaryota > Viridiplantae > Streptophyta > Mesostigmatophyceae > Mesostigmatales > Mesostigmataceae > Mesostigma > Mesostigma viride. The sequence goes on from RPFO01001232.1 coordinate 3,518, forward strand.
TGGTGCAAAACAATAGCATTTATAGCACGCAAAACAAGAAAGCAAAACAAGAAAGTTACGTATTTTCTCCGACACCAAACGTCATCGTACCCTCCATGCAGCAGCCTCGTGCAAGCTGAATTGCATAGAAGCTGCAACTACGATTCTATTCATGAAAGCATACAGGCAGGCAGTCGACATCCCAAGCAGGATAACCCCCCTAAACAACAACCCCTCGCGGGGGGCGCGTGAAAACGGCAAAGGCAAAGCGGAGCCCGCCGCCTTTGGGCGGGCGGAGCGGAGCCCCCCGCGAGGGGAAATTTTTTTTGGAAAATGGGGCAAACCATGGGGGTTTTCTTACGGAATTTACCTGCGATCTTCCTTGCGATGCAGTTTTGCCTGGTCGCTCGCGCTCCCCGTCCGAACCGCCATCAGAGGCTGCATTAATTCTATTAAGCTCATTCAGCGCCCCCGGACGTACACGGTTGATTTCTTATCTTTTGGTTGTTCATCTGCCTTCCCGTCTACAGCAGCGCCATCATCGGCTGTCTCGGCATGCTCTGCACGTTCATCCGAGCCATACTGTTCATGGATTTCTGCCGGCGGCTGCTGTTCGCCGCTAGCCATCGCAGCTATATCCTATCAAACTCCGCTGTCCTAAAAACACGAACAAACACGAGGGCACGCAAATTATCTATGTCGTGCGTCCAGAAGTACTTGTCGAGCTTAATCTGTATATTATTTTGCGTTCAAGTTCTCCGGACCTCGTGACATCGGGTGCATGCCTTCGTTCCCGAGGTCGATGTCCCGAGGTCCCGAGAACTTGCGGCCCAAATTTAGGTGGTGTCCCGAGGTCCCGACACCTGATTGGCCCGTTGAGATTCGCTCAGAATCAAGAGCAATCAATGCGGACCACGAGTAGCTCGGACCTCGTGACACCACCTCGGGCCAGGCGGGTGCACTTGCACGCCGATATATCGACAACGATGGAAGATTGCATCGGTAAAATGTATTAGCCGGGTAATAACAACTCGGGCAGACCGGGCTGCAGTTGGAGCCCGTTTTGCCATGTTTAGATTCCACCCCACTGGCGTGGGGACCTACGTTTGCCATCTGCACACGTAGAAAAGGGGGCGGAAGTGTTATTTAATTTGCACGGGTGCCCAGTGGACATCATAGCCATGGCGAGGTCCACAGTTTTCATGGACCCCGGCCCAGGGGCGCTGGGTTGGCAGATTTTGGCAGCGTTTGTCTTGCTGCTAATCCTGGGATACGTCGTTTTAACCACCATGGCGAGGCGGGGCGTCCGGTTGTCTGCTGCTGCCGTGTTAGAGAAATGCACCTCGGATGCGTCCCTGAATGCGGCACTTAGCAGGGACTGGGATTGTGATTGTGGTCGGCATTGTTTGAGAAGCGTGCATAGGGAGGAAGTACGTGCAATGAGAACTGACTTGTGGAGAAAGACGCAGGCGGATAGGAAAGACTTTATATCAGAACCCAACTTAGAATGGGCGGTCAGAGAGAAGAAGAAATTCCGGGAAGCTTCCGTCACAAACGCAGTCGAGACGAGGATTTTCTTTTCGCAGTGGAGGGCTACGTTGTTTACCCGGCTACCAAGCATAATCCAGAGTCGACAGCCCCTCCCTTTCCGTCTCCATTCTGCAGGGGATCAGGCGATCATGCGGGCTACCCGTGCCCTGGAAGCGCCGCTGCATCCAATTGTCACCCACGCTGGCGACCGCCGGCACGAAGTGCATGCTGCCATTCAGCGGGCGCGACGCGCGGCTGAGCAGCTGCCTGCCGCCCCTGCCCACCCTGCCGCCCTGGCCGCCCCTGCCGCCTCTACCGCTTCTGCCGCACATGCCACGCCTGTGGTCGCCTCCAATCTGCCTGCAGATGCCAGCGGTGGTGCCCGGACTACTGCGACCTCGGACCGGATTTTTACGGTAAATCCCGGCATCATCTCCCACGGCGATCTGCTTATCGTCAAGAGGCCTGCAGTAACGTGCGGGGATGGCATGCCGTGGCCAGAAGAGATTCTGGTAAAAGTCACGGATGCATCTACAGTGCGTGCATGCGGGACTCTGACAGTTTCTGTGTATTATTCACCCTCCTGGGAAGGGCAGTTTAGCAAGCTCGTACTCGCCGGTGGTGGGCCGGGCCTGGTAGTGCCGGCGTCAGATATCATTGTTCAACACTGGACAGTTGGTGCAACAGGGCAGGCTGTCCACACTCCCACGCTTACAGCAACACGGAAACTGTCTGGTGCAACCCTCCAGGCTTTGCGAGACCATCCACATGTGCACTTTGCCGGATTTAAAACACAGCAAGCTGCCGCCGCGACATCCAAAGCTGCATGTGCGGCATACTTTGCTGAGCACGGTCTGCAGGCGCTAGAAGGGAGGAGGCTTTGTGCGTTGTGGGGTGCTTCCAAGACCCGTTTTCATGGGTGGGTCGTAGGAGTGGATGAGAGTGATGGGAAGGTGAAGATTGAGACAATGTGGTCTGACGGCAAGGGGGCTTCATACACCTCCTTGGAGGAAGTATTGAGTTTCATATGCGGGTGCCCGCATGCGGCTCGTGCCTTTGGCCGTGCAAAGTTTTTTCAGGATGACACCGCAGGCGGTGTCGGGACGGAGCGGGATGTGCCGCCCGATGCTTCTACTAGTGAGAGTAGTGATGATGAAAGTGATGAGGATGAGTGAGGGGGCGTGGGACTGATATTAAGTTAGACAATTATATCTGTCCATGTGACAGTGTGCAAGGGTGCATAACAATCAGTGCATGGCTGGTTATCGCGAGGTCATGTTTTGCCTGGCATGGTCCCTCTAATGATGACTCTATGTCATAAATGTCCCTCACTATAACGACTCAATGAGAATGTGTTATAATTTTTCATTTTAAGTTAGACATGTATGATGTCAATGAGGCACCCATGAATATACTTAGTTGTCTCTTTTATACAGTCACATGATGTGTTCCCACGTACCATGCTGAAATAAATTATGTGCATGCTTAAATATTGTCAAGGCAAGCAGCAATTAATAAACGCTTAGCTGCAATTTGTGAATGCTTACATGTGTATAGTTAGACAACTACAATGTCAATACAATTCTGCAAAGATGTGTCTTTACATGCAATATGAGGCGCCATGGTGGTGTCACGGTGTCACGGTGTCACGGTGTCACGGTGTCACGGTGTCACGGAGTCACGGTGTCCAGGTCATCTAGGGCAACCTTGTCATTATCAATTAAATAGACATATAATCCCCATTACTTAATCACTAAATGTGCAAAGATGTGTGTTTACATGCAATATGAGGCGCCATGGTGGTGTCACGGTGTCACGGTGTCACGGTGTCACGGTGTCACGGTGTCACGGTGTCACGTTGTCCAGGTCATCTAGGGCAACCTTGTCATCATCAAATAGACATATAATCCCCATTACTTAATCACTAAATGTGCAAAGATGTGTGTTTACATGCAATATGAGGCGCCATGGTGGTGTCACGGTGTCACGGTGTCACGGTGTCACAGGTCCTATGAACTTCCCCTTCCTCAAAGACTTTAGTTGAGATGTTAGATGCATAGAAATGCAACTTTGAAAAATGAAGTACAAATGGCGTGCTCTAGTACAAATCCATATTAGGCTAGGGTTTGGCAACGGCAGCGCCTGACCTCCTGGACCCCAGCAGCCCTTTGCCCTTCGTCACCGCCATCCAGGAGGCCTATGCTGAGATCCAGCAGGCCTGTTCTCCCGTCCGTGCCGCTCAGGCGGTACAGCGCCACCTCCCTCGCGGCACTCCCTCGGTCGCCTCCGTTCAATCTCCCGCCGCATTCCCTGCTCGCGTCATCGATAAACACCAGAAAACCTACGCGGGTATTCTGCACACGGCTGATTAGATGGCTCTTTTCGCGGACCTCAACGCCCAGGGACGTGCGTGGCTGTTCTCGCTTTCCTTGCGGAGTGTGGGCTCGGCGTACCTTCGTGCTCTTCCCATGGCCCCCCATTCGCCTTAGCTCCCAGCCACTACTCCGTGGCGCTCCGGCACCAGCTATTTGCCCCGCAGCCTCTTGTTCCGGCCGGGCGGCCTTGCGGTAGCTGTGGGCAGCCGCTGGATCCCACGGGGACTCACTACCTTGCCTGCATGGGGGGCCAACAGAATCAGAATTGGTATTTGTATTTGCACACTGTCCTCCTGACGGCCTGGTGCTCGCCATGATTCGGTCGGTTTCCCCCCACGCGAACATCCGGTCCGAGGATGCGGATGGCGCTGCCTTCTATTCCCCCAACCACCGGCCTGACATCGTGGTGCTGGACTTTGAGGGGGGTGGCCGGCATCTGCTTATCAACGTTTCGGTGGCGCGGCCCTTGGCTCTTAGCCACGTGGCTGGGGCCTTCCTCACGGCAGGTTACACGGCGGACCGGGCGGAGCGGGCCAAGCTCCTGGCCTACGGCGACGTCGGGCACCATCGTGTGGTGCCCTTTGTCCTGGAGGAGTTTTGGGCCATGGGGCCCCTGACCTCCGCCTTCTTCAAGGAGTGTTGCCGGCTCCGGGAGGACCGGCTGGACCTGGAGGGCCAGCGGGCCCCATGGTCGGCGCGGACCTGGACGTCATATTGGCGTCAGCGCTTGTCGGTGGCGCTGACTCGGGCCATGGCTGACATCATGCTCTGCCGTACGCGGGCTGATTTTGCGGTGCAGCAGGGCTATTAGGTTCCTCCCGTTAGGCGTTTCCATTGGTCTTATCGTAGTATAGAGCTTTGACATGGCTCTGTATATAGGTTTTTAGCTGGGCGTTTGCTTTGGTTTGAGTGATTTCACTCTGCTGTAAGTAATTATAATTTTTAATATACATATATTCCTAGTCTGAGGTGGCACGAGGTGCCTGCCAGGGCTTGTGGTCAACGTGGATGACCGCCCCCCTCCAGTATCTAGACCGGCTTCCCCCCTGCGCTCTGCCGGAGCTGAAGGTAGGTCGGCCATAGCTCGCGTCGCCGCTGTTGCTGGGCCAGGGTCAAGTCGTCGTCCAGCGTGAAGCGAGTCTCCGAGAGCTTCTTGCGGCATTTAAGGAACGACAGCTTGTCCGCCATGTACTTAAAGGTGAGGAGCACGGGTGCTGGGCCAGCCTTACCCCGCGCGCGCGGGGGAGGCGGACAGCCGACATGTCCAGCTCACCAGTGAGTAGCATGGGGGCAAAAATGTCGCGCTTATGTAAATGCCTCAAGAAGGCTCGTGGAGGTCTCACCTGCCGGCTGGTCGATCGCGAAGTGCTTGACGATGACATTGTGGCTGCGCCTGGCGATGTCGGCTTCCTCGCGAAGGTCGAGGGCTTGTTGCTTGAGTTGTGCCGAGATGGTGGAGGTGGTGGAGGTGGTGTGATGCTTAAGCAAGTCCGCCCAGGTGGAGGAGCATCGCCGGCCGAGCCAGCAGGCGCCGGCTGGGCGGCGATGTCCTTCACCGCCTGGGCGGTGAGGCCGGCGGTGTCATGCAAGCTCTCAAGGGCGTTGGCGGTGGCTTGAAGGCGTTGGTCGAGGTCGAGGAGCTGGGCTTTGATGTCGGCAGTGGAGGCGGAGATGGCAGTGGAGGTGGAGGCGGCGGCGGTGGAAATAAATGTGAGGAAGTTCAGCAGTCAGCGTGCCGCCGATTGCTGCTATGTCGGCAGCAAGGGGAGTTACGTTAAATAGTGACGGAACCTTTTGCCGCCTGAGGCAAATCGGTCCGTAACACTATTTTGCCCGGAATAACCACTTCCGAGCACCCAAGTTAATTCGGCCGAATTAACTTGGGTGCTCGGAAGTGGTTATTCCGGGCAAAATAGTGTTACGGACCGATTTGCCTCAGGCGGCAAAAGGTTCCGTCACTATTTAACGTAACTAAAACCTGGCCTCGTGGAGGGGGACGAAGAGCCCGAGACATCCGCCTAGGCCGCTGAGCACGCACCACTAAATGCGCCGGAGCTGCCTCAGTGAGGATTCGAACCCCTGACCTCCAAGGTGCACAGGTTTTAGTTACGTTAAATAGTGCCGGAACCTTTTGCCGCCTGAGGCAAATCGGTCCGTCACACTATTTTGCCCGGAATAACCACTTCCGAGCACCCAAGTTAATTCGGCCGAATTAACTTGGGTGCTCGGAAGTGGTTATTCCGGGCAAAATAGTGTTACGGACCGATTTGCCTCAGGCGGCAAAAGGTTCCGTCACTATTTAACGTAACTAAAACCTGTGCACCTTGGAGGTCAGGGGTTCGAATCCTCACTGAGGCAGCTCCGGCGCATTTAGTGGTGCGTGCTCAGCGGCCTAGGCGGATGTCTCGGGCTCTTCGTCCCCCTCCACGAGGCCAGGTTTTAGTTACGTTAAATAGTGCCGGAACCTTTTGCCGCCTGAGGCAAATCGGTCCGTCACACTATTTTGCCCGGAATAACCACTTCCGAGCACCCAAGTTAATTCGGCCGAATTAACTTGGGTGCTCGGAAGTGGTTATTCCGGGCAAAATAGTGTGACGGACCGATTTGCCTCAGGCGGCAAAAGGTTCCGGCACTATTTAACGTAACTAGGGGGTCACTGTTAAATAAAATTCTTTAAGTGTATTGTATTTCCGAATAATAAAAAGACGTAACAAAATAGATTACTCGCTCAGCGCCCAGCCCCGGACATGTCGACAACGTCGGCCATTGACAGCATTTGCTGCAACGTGATTCAAAGCTTTCTCCTGCGTGTCGGCCTTTCACGCCGCCAAACAGCTTTGACTCAATGCTCCGCTGTAGGTCATCACTGCGAGTAGCTCTGTGGCTTCACCCAACGCTGAGCAACGGCGTGGGCCTGAGAACGTACCCAAGTACAAACCAACCGAAATACACCAACATAATTCCCAAACGACACTCCACAACATAACGCACCGCAACCGAGATCCTCCCCACTGCTTGCCTGGACAAACGGTACGGAACCAAGGTTGCCCACGGAACGAACGGTAATGGCCAGAACCCAAAATAGCCCACAGCCAGAACCTACGACCCGTTGCCTGACCGTACACATAAATTCCCACTGACCGCCGGCCCAGCAAATAAACCTCAACGCGGCGCTGCCGGCTGACCTCCGGACTTAGCCAATTCCGAGCATAACCAAATTCCAATACTTTATGTGACTGCGAGCCCACAATATAACACCATCCCCTTTTCTTTCGAGCAGTCACATCCACCACTCGGCCACTTAACCACAACCACAGTCGACATACATGCCAACAATCCTCACAATATCCACCACCACCCAAGGGTTACTCGCAAACACTCTCGGAGACAGTACGCACAAGACGCTATGTACTAGGGAGCTCCAACCCTCTAACTTGGCGCCCATTCACGCCTTGCACATACTGCCAGTGTCTGAAGTAAGTCATGTAAGCAAGCGAGAATACAAGACTGATCTAAACGACCACCCTTGACCCCGGCACACCCACACGACCCATACACATTACAAACCCGTTCCAACCGCACCAGTCCTCAACCAAGGACACTCCCCACCAAATCAATTATGGAGCAAATTATCCAACCGTGCCGGGTCACCATCAGTATAGGGCAGGCATAAGGATCACCCCGGCCCAAACAACGTTCTCAAATTGGCCACAGGCTAAAATTCCACAGGGTCCAAGCTCAAACAACCAACAACTCCCGCAGATCCCCAAGAGAACCTGCCATCACCATCCGCAAGATGCGATACTGCTCTCGCGCTGCTGCAAACAGCTTGGTCACCGCGTCGCCGGGTTCAGCCTCCCCGGCAGATGGAGAACGCTCACCGCGTAAGACAGCTCCTTCAACAGCAGGAAATCGAGGTCACGCGTCCTGGACAGGCTGTTGAGGATAAAGCTCACAAGCGGCTGGCTATCCGTATGCACAGTTGTCGTCAGCACCAAACGGACACCCATCCACTTGCCCATCCAGCGCAAGAACTGCTCGAGGTACAGCGAAGCCTTGATACACTCACACACACCACGGCACTCGTTACTGTCAGAGCCAACCGCCACACGCCTGCACAGTCTCGAATACCACCCACACAGCGATCCCCGACCCCCTGGGTTACAGAGCACAAACAGACCACCCATCCGTGCCCTCAGCTTGGTCAGTTCCCTGCCCTCACCCGACGTATCTGCAAAGCAGTGAAGAACAGCGGGCTGAGAGACCGACAGGCCAGAAAGCACCACACCTTGGCTCTCGGCCACATACTGCCTCACAACCGACGGATGGACTTGCGACAACACGTCATCTACCGTCCTACTCAGCACCACCAGATCGGGCGCACACACTGCCGCCATCCAGCCTAGCTTGCCACGCAGGCGGCTCCACAGGCCCTTACCACACAGCTCATCCACCGAGCCCATCAGCTCCTCCCGATACTTGTCAGGAATACCCAGGTGCATCTGATGCCTACCAGACGTCACTCGCAGGGTCTGCACTACACCGCAGAAGACACGCGGAGTCTGCTGGTCCACCACCTGCAGCTCGCCCACAGGGAAACGCTTAGCGAGATCTGCATACACCGGGAAGGGGGGTGTGACATTTTGTGATATTTTGTGACATATCACGTGACATTTTGTGATGTGGATGTGACAAAATGTGACACTTTGTGATTTTTGTGACAAAACTGTGATATTCTGTGACATTTCGTGATAAATCATGTGATAAAACCAGCATATTCTGTGATTATCTTTGTGACAAAAACAAGGAAATTATCACAAAATATCAATGTCACGACTTGACAAAACGCACTGACAAAATCCGTGACATTATCACTGATATATCACGAAAAAAGGGTGACAAATCCGTGACATTATCACAAAAAAAGGGTGACAAATCCGTGACATTATCACGAAAAAAAGGGTGACGAAATCCGTGACATTGTCACTGATATATCAGGAAAAAAAGGGTGACAAAGCCGTGACAATGTCACTGATAAATCTAGGGAGAAAACAGTGACATAAAACCACGGGCGATCATGACATATCACACAGATAAATCGTGACATATCACACAGATATATCAGAACACATTCCAAAGCAAAACGGATGAAAAGCACACCTCGCGATTTCTTTATTACAAATATAAAGATAAATGTAACAGATCTTCATTCTTCATTCTTCATTCTTCAACAGTGATTATCGATCAGTGACAATTTGCAAACGCCGGCTTGGCGCTTGTCGTTGCGTGACAGAAATCTCAGAATGTTCCTGGAATGCAATAAAAAACGCACATGCGCAAGAAACATGAACGGATGGTTGGTGTCAGCTGTCTCATCTGCCACCGCACCCTAGAAAACCAATTCATGAACAAGAAAGCGCTCGATATAGATCAAGAAAACAAAAACAAACCTGCGCAGCCGTGGCGCCTAGATGACGATGTTAAGTGGACGACGACGAGGAGGCCGGCACCTTGTCTCCCTGTGAGCAGAAAAAAAAAGGCAAGTTTGAACACTCAAGATTTGTCATAGCCTTTCACAGCCTCGATCAATAGAAATGTTGCACATCAAAATCAATGTGTTGCCTAGAACATCCTTGAATGGGTTTCAAGAACAGCAAGGCGGCCTCCCCCGCCCGCAAACTCATAATCCCAGTGTTTACAACCCCCTCATGAGGGGGTTGTAAAATTGCAATCAGTCATTAAAAAAAAAAAAAAATCCCAGTTTCACACACTGCCCACTCATAAATAATCCCAGTTTCCCACAGCCCCCACTCAGCCCACTCTGACATAAACCACCCCAGTTTAGACACCCCCTCTCATGAATAAGCCCAGTTTCCCACAGTCACCTGGGAGACCGCGCAACCTGGGGTCAGTCAGGTCAGTCACAGCCGGTGCGGCGCTAGATTACAATACCGGTCCGATGTAGTGTAGTGGGGTGGGGGGTGGGTGGGGGGGGGGGGGGGGGGGGGGTTCCCCCTCCTTTGGTGGGTGTCAAGGGGGACATTGGTAGGGGTTGATGATTTAGTAGTTGTGGAACGCAGTTGTAAATGTGGGTAGCTCGTGCGTAGGTCACAGGTTCTTGTGAGGGGTGGGGATGCTTGGGTTGCCGTGGTGGCTTGCCTATGGTACGTAGGTGCCTGAATACAGTGGTGGGCAGGTGCACTTCGTGCACCCAGAGCAGGTGGCAGTTTACATTCCCCCACCTGCAAGAAGTAGCCAAGAGTGTATTAAAGGCCATATGCCCCTTCTCAGGGCTAAGTGCTACATATACTCCCAACGGAGTTATGTTCCTAATTAATTAATTAATTAATGGTACGTAGGCGGGCTTGGCGATGGTCTATGCAGCAGGGTCAGTTATGGTTGAGTGGACAAGGGGTTGGTTGCCCCGGAGGCCGGGGTGGGCGGGGTTGGTTATGGTTCACGTGGATGGTGGGGTGGAGTCATCGTATATTAGGGCAGCGGGGGGTGGGGTCACTGGGCGGGGTGCAGTGGTGTAGGGGAACCTCGTTGTGGGGCGGTAGGGTGGTTTAGTGGATGGTTTGCGATGTTGGTGTGGAATGTGGTGGAGGTAATACGGAAGGGTGGTAGTCACATAGGTTGGCTAGGGGGACTCAAGGTGGATGGTCGGGTGGGTCAGCGTATGGTTTGGGAAGGAGGGCAGTGTATGGTTTGGGGAGGAGGGCGGTGTTACGGTGTTGTGGGGGACCTCAGGGTGGGGGCGAGAGTGGTCCGTAGTCAGGGGGGGATGGATAGCGGCATGTGGATGTCCGTAATGTATCTTTGTGGGTGGGGTGGGTATGGAACAGGCAGGGGAGTGGGGCGAGTGGGGTTAGCAGGGTGGAGGGTGCTGGCATTGTGGCGGGATGGTTGGAGGCACATGGACACACATAATGGCAAGAGTAACTGCATGCATAGCAACATGGGACCAGCTGTTCCGAGAACATCTGCAACCCTCACCATGCAACAACCAACAGCAACCGGCAACTGCCAACAGTGACAACGTTCGCAAGATGTGACGCCAAGGCCATTGGAGATCCTGATGTAATTTCGGGGGGTTCCTAGTCCTGCCGTGTACTTAACTTAATTCAGGGCCGCACACTTCGTGTGGTGCAGTGGTGCAGCGAGGGCTCATGGCCGGTATGGTGGTAGCCGGTAGGTGAAGACCTTGCTGCGAATCGAGGGCGTGATATTGCATGGGAAAATGATGCCGAGAGTCTCAGGGCGTCTCGCGTGGTGACAGCTGCAGCGTGTGGGCCGAGGAGCTCGAGATGCAGGTCTCGTCGGTACATGTGGGCCACTGGTGAGGGCGCCAATGTGATGGAGGCCTTTCCATCGTGCCAGTTGGACATCACTCAACAGCCAAAGGGGCGGCTGCATTGGCGGTGGGGCTAGAATTCTGGTAACTGCACAGAATTGACCCAAGAAAGCTCGAATCGCGGGCATGGGCAGGCGAGGTAAAAGAGGGAAACATTGCGCCAGCGGTTGAGGAAAGAAGGCCTGTTTACAGTGCTGGGCCTCAGAAGGAGTCGAGGCGTCGGCTCAGTTGGCAGGGCGACGATAAGTCTGTCAAAGCTGCGCATGGGTGGCGCAATGAGAGCTCATTAGGAAGGTCTCGCGCAGGAGGTTTCGATAGGCTAAAATTTTTCTCAGTCCTCGAAGATTAGGCGGGTGAAAATCGTAAATCCGCCATAGCCGCCATTTAAAAAATTTTCCCGCTTTCCATGGGATATACTGCCTAGCCTTACAGTAGCCAAATGGATTTGCGTGCGCCTCAGTCCATGCACCTAGTCGTTCGCCATCGGTTTCGGCGCAATATTTGAATTTTGCGCAAGGATCCTGACGGGTTGATTCCAGACTTGCGCTTGTTGCGAAAGATTATTGATTTATTTTGTCCATTCATTCCAGACTCCCAAGCTAGGGGCCGCCGTCGACTGTAGTCTGAACGGTACGGCTAACAGTTACGATGCCAGGCCAGCAGCAAGCGGTCAAAACCAAGCGATACTAGAGAGTCATGTCAGTCGTCTTTTTACTGGTTTCGTCAGTCAGTTATTCCTCATGTATGTCAAACTACTTCTACTTCGGAAGATATGTAGTAGCGGCGAATCGGAAGTGGACGTGGGCAGGGGGGGGCGGGAAGTACGACTGATGCAATATACCGTACGTTAGTTATCGTCACAAAGCGAGTGACTGACGATAGTAAAGGGCCTCTAATGACGACAGTGATGACGATAGTATTTGGCACTGATGAGTGATGACAGGAAGAGCGATGACCCCAAGTTACCAGACTTTGCGACGTTGATGAGACTTAGCGAATTGCGAGCCCTCATTCCAGTGGTTGCGCGGGTGTTACCGTTGAAGTTGAAGTTAAGAAAAAAAAAAAACTTGACTTGAACATCTATCCACGCTGCACAGGTGGGAAAGGTGGAAGGGAGCTGCGATCGGCTCGCAGCCAAGGCGGGATTATGTGCCTTTTGATTTCCAGCAATGTCGCTTCTGTATGAACGCACGTGGTGGTTGGAATAGGAGCATAGGCTCACTGATGACCGTCGTGATTTATGTAGCCATTAGGGCGTCGTCTTAAATGAATTCAGGAGCGAGCTCGGACAAGGCTACAAGCAGCCATCGGGGGAGAAACATAGGCATGGTCTGGAATAAAGCTTTAATCGATCTGTTCGCTCAGTGGTAGGCACAGCACATTCGGACATCCAGAAGCTGCCCACTCTTTACCAGTTGAGGTGAGCAAGGAATTCCTCGCCTGAAATTCTAATAAGTTTGCATCGACTTTAACATGCATGCCGTACGCACGTGGCATTCTCACGTATCGCCCTAGGGCCAAGGCTGCTATGGGCCGCTCGGTTTCATGCCAAGTTAGCCGTGCTTGCCATGAATGCTGCAGCAGTTTCACTATCTCATTCGTACAAGGTCAATAGACTATGCAAACGACATCCGATTTAGTTTTCATGAAGGGCATAACCTTGTTCAGATTGAGAGTTGCATGGCATGGGCTGCTCTTGCGCCACTTTCCTTGTCTTAACCTACTGATTCTCTGTTTATGCTTTCGGTCGTTATACATTCGTATGTGTGCATCTGTGTTGCCATTGTGGTGTCAATTTTGCGCGTGTACTTGTGATGCCTGATACCGTTGGACTTGCACGCGGCCCCATCGCATGTGGCAGCGACAAGCTCTTGGTCGCCTGTCCAGCGCGGCGAATTCTTGATGGTGAGCAACGGTGATCATTCTTTATGTAGTGCTCATTCCTCAAATTATCAACGTGCTGTGCGTGTCAGCCACCATTGGCCTTGTTCTTCCAGCTTCCGTGCATGATTTTTTTGTAGCCCGCTGGTGATGCTCTGAGCTACAAATAGTTTGCATTATTTGTCCCAATTCCTTCGCTGTCGGTAGAATCTTCTTTGCAATCCAGTAGCCTTGGTTGACATTCGTGGCATTGCTGGACTATATCTCGCTTCCTTGCATGGGTAGCATCTTTGCATATTTATCCTTTTTGCTCAGATCACAGCTTTTTGTCATTCCCTCCCCCCCGCTCCCCACCCTGAACGACTCCTGCTAGTGTCAACTGCAGACGTAGAGCCTTCAGCCTCGTTAGAGTTCATCCTACCTGTAACGGGGCATATTGTTGGTTGATTGGCCTTGCATTTTCTTGGCACTATTCAGGCGTTTCTTTCTTATTGCCGTATTAACCATACAGAGATTGCAATGAAGTAGATTGTGAGGCCTCTTGGCATGTTAGGGAACCTTTGCGACTCCAGGATTTCTGGGTGTGCAGTTCCCTACAACTTGTGAGGCATGTAGATACAATTTAGGTGAACATCTATGGCCAATTTTTTTTCTCGAGCACCCCTGTCTCTCTCTTGGCCCAGTATCTCACCTTTCTTTGTCCTAAAATTAGGCCGGTACTCATAGATAGCCACGCAACTGCTGCGATCTCCCCCGCATCCTTACATACAAGTGAACTGAAGTCATGCAAAGTTGTTGGCACGTCCAGCGCGTAGCGTTCATCTCACTAACAAATTTTTGTGTGTACCGATGCGTGCTTTGCCGGATGATGTATTTTTGTCTTGCATGCAGGCAATATACCTAACACAGTCGGGCCGGGCACATCCGTCAGTCCAACACGGCGAGAGGCCACATGCGGATGCAGATTTTGTAGGCTCTGAGCCTTCAATGGTCACATTGCCGTAGCACTTGACAGTGTCCTGTGATTGTTTCTAGAGAGTCATCCAGTTACTTCAGCAATGGTGGCTGGGACAGCCCTCGTGATGGTTTCGGTGATGATGAGGATGATGACTTTGATGACGAGGACTGTTGAGCCCCGTTGTACTTCTCGGTCAACAGATTTTATATTGCATTTGTGAGATGATTGTGGGTGTCCATTTTGCACACCACCCACAGCCATGCTTGAGTGCACCGTTCCTTGTGTGTGTATCAATACAGTTTGTGTTCGTATTTGATCAGTTGTGCCATTTCATCGGGTTGTTGCATGCCATCTGAATATGTTCACTCCCCGTTGCCATTTTATCATACTAGTGTTGTGAGCTCAGAGCAATGGATGCATGATGCAGTGTTGTGATTCAGTGTAGATATTGACGATTTTACCTTTGATCAGCATGATGGATGCTTGGCCAGCGATGGGTCGGAGGTTGACACTTGATGACCGTGATGATCATTGCCCTGAATGTTCAATATTGGTGTTTTTCTTAACATCCCAGTCGATATTTTTGCAATAAACCATGTCTCCCACGGCTCATGACATTGTGGTGCATTTTATCATGCACCTGAGAGTGTTTCCAGCTTGTTTTGTCAGTTCCTTTCAGTACGCTTGCCCCGTACCGCTGCACGTGTTGTCTCTCCTGGCATTGCCACCTTGTCGTGTCCCACCTTGGCCTTTTCCTTCTCCGTCTCTGCTGCGGCACGCACTTCCTTGCTGCGGATGTGCATTATGCGTGCTTTGTGATATATCACTTCCCCTGAGTGGTTGTGATTTATCACCTTGTCACATTTTGTTTTTCTGTGGGTTTGTGACATTTTGTGACACTTTGACATTTTGTGATAGTGACGTTATCACAAAATATGCTGGTTTTATCACGTTTGTCACGTTTTGTCACAATCATGACATGTCTCGATCACAATTTGTCACAGTTTTATCACATTTTGTCACATTTTGTCACGTTTTATCATTTTTTTATCACAAAATGTCACAAAAGTGACATTTTGTGATAAAAAAATATCACAAAATGTCACAGACCCCTTCCCGGTGTAGAACTGATGCAGAACAGCACGGGGTGCTACCACTCGCAGGTCATCCCCATGCAATTGTACAAACAAGGGACCTGAGGGAGTCTGTGCCACAAAAAACGAAGGGTCGTACGGGGATACCTCGAATGTCATCAGCTCAAACAGAGCACGCATCAAAGTGATACGCCACACAATCGAGGCACTCTGCAGTCCCTCTATGGCCTTCAACAAGCCCATGAATTCTGCCCTCACTTCCTCCATCCAAAACGAGGGTGTCTGGACCACCAGGGGTGACGTGCCTTCCCACACCTCACGCGCCACCTCCTCGCTAGAGTTAGGGAAAGCACGCTTGACATCAATAGACGCACACCCATAGTCTTTGCCCTCATCCAGGAAACCGAGATACAGCATGGTGATAATCCTGAAGCTATCCCACGCCAGGCCTGGGGTGTACAGCTCTTCCTTGGCCAGCTCACTGGTTCCCGAAAACTCCTGCGACACCGGCCTCACATAGCATACCTCCACCCCAGCCTTTACCTTGTGAGACAACACCATCTTGAGAGGAAGTACCTTGGCCCCCTTGGGCACACTGTCCATTGGTTCATACACACCATACCCCTGCCACTCCTCCAGCGCCCTGTGAAACGCGCACCACCAGCTGGAGAAACCACTCTGCGTCGACATCTCTAGTAACAGCCTCTCATAGCCAATCGGAGAATGTGCAGCGATGTCCCGCTTGGCAATACCGATGCTGGATGGATGCAACAACGCAGGCATGACCAGCCAGGTCTACCGCTGGCGGGAGATCCTTTCCCCACGCCACACCCTCTGTCCCTGTCAGTGCTGCTAGCCTAGCCACGGTGCTTGAGACGAGACTGAGAGGTTGCACTGCCTTGTACGATTCCAACTCTATCGACCCATGGCCCTCCCTGGTCAAACTAGAGCTCTGGATCACAACATCAGGGTGATTAAGAAATGGCAGCCCCAGAATCGCCGGCCCATCATAGCCCTCAAGCACGCAGAAAGGAGTGTCACGCCCAAGAATGGTCAGCATCACCTCGCCCACTACCGGCATGCGCACCACCCCAGAAAAGTCCTCCACAAAAGTTCCACTTGGACGGTTGTAGCGGGAAGTGCCTACTAGCTACCCCTTCACCTAGCAAGCACACCACCGCATTAGTATCCACCTCCAACCGACACCCAGCCAGCCCGTCCTGCTGAAAATCCACTAGCTTGGACACCGAGGCTACCTCATTACCAGCCTCCATTGCGACGTCGCCGCCGCCCTCGGAGCCATCACCACCGTTCAGTGACTCGCGCCGGGTGCTAGCCGACCCATCAGCGCCATCGGCTTGTAGCCCCGCACCTGCGGTCGATGCGCCAGCATCGCCGGCCTGTGCCTCTCCACCTGCGGCTGGCCCTGCATTGGCCTCGCTGGACTGTGGTGGCCCTCCTACGGCTCCCTCGCCGGCCTGAGGCGCCCCACCTACAGCCGACGGCCTGCCCGCCCCGCCGGCCCGTGGTAACATGCCCCCCGGCTGCTCGCGTTCCGCGATTGCCCGCCGGGCTTCCTGCAGCCGCTCAATGACACGGGCAAACATTGTCGCGCGCTGCACCTCCTGACCATCAGCGGAAGGGGCAACCCCCAGCCCGCCTGGTCCCACACTGGCTGGACCGCCATTGGACAGTGGCAACCCACCATCCGACGGAAGAGAGGGCGCAGGCTGATCAGGCCCCGTCTCCTCTCTCACCCCCCTTGCGGCCGTCCCTGGGTCCCCCGCCTCACCTCCAGCCTGCGCGCTGGAGCCCATCGCACCTTCCTCATGGGGCAGGTCTGCTGGCGCACCTAGCCCCTCGTAGTACGGCCGCAAGTGTTTCCACGCCAGTAGTCGGTCGAAGCGGCGGTCCTCACGCCCAACCTTCGCCAACATGTGGTCACCGTCCACTGACTTGACCACAACAGGGCCCTCCCACAAACCCTGTTCCAAAGCACTTCCCTCCCGGTACGCCCACACCCTTGCTCCCTCGTTAGGCACGTACACATCACCCCTGCGCAGGTCCATGTCCACCAGCCTGAGGTACCGGTCACACAGCCAATCACGGTATGCTTCTACCGCCTCCAGCGGGAGCAGGCCCATCTCCAACCCATGGGGCGTGACGGCTACCTCCTCACCATCCACATGTACCCTGACCATCACCCTGTGATTCATGTGCTCCTCTATCTGCCTGCACAACAGAGCCTGATCGCGGTACGACAGCGAGCGCATCCTGGCCATAGCACTCATCACAAACTTGGAGGTCCTGATATGTCTCTCCACTAACCCTTGATGTTCGTGATCTGCCGCACCCGCCACCACAATCTGCTCAAACCCCGGCTCCTTCATGCAACACTCGAACTGCTGGTCACACTCTAAAGTTGACACCACGGCAAACTTGGCCTTTACCAAGCGCAGGCTGGTGAGCAGCTCTTCCTTGTGCTTGCGTGGCAACACCTCTAGTGCCTTGAACCTGGAGAACCGCCCCACCGCTAGCACATACTCCCTGTCATCGTACTTGAGCACATCCACTTGCACCGGGCCCCTCTCTAGCACCGGTCTACGTGCATGAAACTTGTGCGGCTTAGGCACATTGCGCTGACAATGCTTACACCTCTGCCAGACCTCTCTGCACGTCGCCACCAGCTCCGAAAACCCCAGTGATGCTGCCCAATGCTCTGCAGCGTGGCCATGACCCAACCGTGTGTGTAACCTCATTGCCATGTTAAGTACACTGAGTGTACCACCTGCCTCCAATGGACATTGAGACTGTTGTGCCTGAGGTCCCGGGTGTGGGGAGGACCTTCGTACCGGTGGCCCGTCCAGAACTGCAGTGTGTACACCTGCAGTACCTCCTCCAACCCCCTTCTCCCTCGTTCCCTGAGACAGTGCTTCATCCCCTACTGCAACTGCCCCCTGCTCTGCATGGTCCCCCTCCTCACCAGCGCTCTCATCTAGCGCTGCCACGCGAGCACCCAGGCGGGGTGAGCTAGCCTGGGGGGTCGAGCCGTGCTGCCCCGCACTAGCTCGCATATTTGGCACATCACCAGCTGCCTCACCCTCACCACCGGACCCTAGTCACTGCCTACGGCCCCCACTCTGGGCCGCCGGGCACAGGTGCGTGTCACGTGCAAAGTGTCCTGGCTGCTTGCAGCGGTTACACACGGCAGGGCCCTGTGCATTGCTATTGCTGCGAGCTGGCATGCTGTCAGCGTGCCTATTGTAGCATGTGCGTGCCAGGTGACCCTTTCTCCCGCATATGAAGCATGCACCAGACTCCTGCCTCTGTGGCTGCCGCTGTTGCTGCTGCTGTGCAAACTGCTGCTGCGGCTGCGGCGGCTGTGAAGCATAATGCGGCTGTATTGCCTGCTGTGCTGGGGCATAATGCTGCTGCTGTCTCTGCTGCTGCACCAATGGCCTGCCCTGCCACAGCCCACGTCTGCCACCGCGCCCGCCACCACGGGCACGGCCTCCACCACGCTGCTTGCCACCGTTGCCTACTCCAGCAGGCTTGCTGTTGTTGACACCGGCAACCTTGCCCGTTGCATCCTGTGGCTTGGCAGAGGTAACAGTGCTTGGCACAGAGGGTGCAGGGAGGGGCACAGAATTGGGAGCGGCTGGGGGAGGGGCAGGGGCCATCAACCCAGACTCGGTCAGCTTGCCCTGGGCTCTCAGCTGTGCAATCATGTCCCTCTCCTCCCCTTCTACCAGGCCGGTAATGATCTCTATTGCCTTGGTAAGGTCATCCTTGGCTTGGCCTGCACGCAGGGCTCCCATCACAGTCTGGAAATTCAGGTCCTTGGCCATCCTCACGTAACGGTCTATCACCGCTGTCTCAGACACCTCTAGTCCATTGAGCACAGACTCATTCCGCAAATTGCGAAGGCTGAGTAAATCGAGTGAGTAAGGCCGTTGTGGCACCCAGGTGTAAATGCTGCATAGCCTAGAGGTCGTGCCCTCCTTCGACTCCAACAACGCCTCACGCAGCTTACCTGGGATGTGACGCCGTTTTACCTTCTCATCCTTGCATGCTCGAAGAGTAAATGCGAGAATGAAATTGTCGCAGCTCAGCAAACCGGCATCTCGGAAAAGCGAATAAACACTGCTGATCTTCTCACCATGGTCCTTCAGAAAAGCCTCTATTCTCTCTATATAGTCACGCACTACGAGCGTGGGTGCGTCGCTAGCAAGGGTTCCTACACGCTTTCGAAATAGTTCTAACAGATCCTTTTCAGCTCGTAGGTCAGCGGCCCATGTCGACGGATCACTATGAATTGCTTTCCGTTTTCTCCCAGCTGACGCTGCCATGTTTTATGCTGTAAAATTACGGCCCCAACCTAGTACATGTTAAAATAAAATTCTTTAAGTGTATTGTATTTCCGAATAATAAAAAGACGTAACAAAATAGATTACTCGCTCAGCGCCCAGCCCCGGACATGTCGACAACGTCGGCCATTGACAGCATTTGCTGCAACGTGATTCAAAGCTTTCTCCTGCGTGTCGGCCTTTCACGCCGCCAAACAGCTTTGACTCAATGCTCCGCTGTAGGTCATCACTGCGAGTAGCTCTGTGGCTTCACCCAACGCTGAGCAACGGCGTGGGCCTGAGAACGTACCCAAGTACAAACCAACCGAAATACACCAACATAATTCCCAAACGACACTCCACAACATAACGCACCGCAACCGAGATCCTCCCCACTGCTTGCCTGGACAAACGGTACGGAACCAAGGTTGCCCACGGAACGAACGGTAATGGCCAGAACCCAAAATAGCCCACAGCCAGAACCTACGACCCGTTGCCTGACCGTACACATAAATTCCCACTGACCGCCGGCCCAGCAAATAAACCTCAACGCGGCGCTGCCGGCTGACCTCCGGACTTAGCCAATTCCGAGCATAACCAAATTCCAATACTTTATGTGACTGCGAGCCCACAATATAACAGTCACGTGCTGCTGAAAGGCTTCCGTGAGGATGGAGCGGAGGGTGGGGGCGGAAAGGGATGGAGCCCAGATCTCCCCGTCAGAGCGTTGGAGAAGGGAGTTGAGGATGGCGTGCTGGAGATGGGGGCGGGGGCAGCCGGACAGCTGGTAGATGTTGGCCCAGCGGCCGCCGTCCGGGCCGAGGAGGCGATTGAGGTCGGGGAGATGGAGGCACAGGTCGTAAAGCGAAGCGTAATCCCCGAAGAAGATGCAGCGCATAGCATCGGTCGGGGACGGGTTGGCCCAGTCGTAATCTGCGACCCTGAAAGGCCGGGGCCGAAAGCTCGGTTCTGGGGGGCGTGAAGACCCTCCTGTGTTGTCGGCTGGGCGGGTGCGCTTGGGGTCAGGCGATGCAGATGGCGAGGCGTTAAGCCCGGGATCGAGGTTGCTGGACGACCACCAGTGCACGACTAGTGTCATCGCCGCCTGCCGGACCTGAGGGCGAAGCTGCAGCCTGAGCTGCAGACGTATTTTCATGGCCGAGCGCAGCCGCCAGGCTGCGTTGCGTCGCTGGTTGTCTCTTTGGTATAAAACCTACATTTAATTGTCTCGGAAAACTAATTAAAAGCCACCGATCCTTATAAACAACCGGGTCATCCAAGGAAAATTCAGGCGAGCATGAAACCTTTTGCACAAATCCAATTCGTCAGCCCATGTCGCAGACAGCCTTCCACATGCAGGCCAAGGCATAAAAATTAAAATTAAATTATAACATGCCTCCGTTGGGAGATCATGTAGCACAAATTCCTGGATGGATGGATGGGTGGAGTGGAGGAAGCCGCGTAATCGGACTAACCTAACTCTAAGCTATCTAGTCTAGAAAAGCCGAACTACACTACTCATCAAAACGCCTCCGCCTTTTGGGGGGAGGTGGCTTGCCCACAGGGGCTGGCGTGTGAGCCTTGACAATCTTCTGCCACCGCGTCTTGTTCTGCATGGCAGTCCAAAGAAGGGAGAGAGAGTGGATGCGGAGTTCAAACTGGGCTGGGACCACTAGGTCGCCGGGCCAGCATCATCTGGATGTAGTTCGTGGCATGAGTTAGAATGCGACGGGATATGTTGCTTGAGAACACTGTACGCTGTGAGCAATGAATTGCTTGGTTCATTAGAAAATAGGTTTACCCTTTATCAACGTTCCTCTCACTGGCTGCGCCGCCAGTGACCGTTGGGTGCAGACCGTTGGCCCGAGGCCGCACGATGACAGGTAGCAGTCTAGTCACTGCATCGTGTGATCACAGATCAATGCACGCTGCAGTACGGTCCCTATCTAGGATACTCTAGTACCATCCAATGACAGGACACTACGTATACTGGGTACTGACATCTGTCACGTACCCCAGTACCCAAAGTACCTATCTAGGGAAACGTATGCGACTCGACTAGCATTCCTATCTGCATAGCCCACGTGGTA